>CM035430.1:51582138-51592138 GCA_020310875.1 Ceratopteris richardii | reverse complement strand
TATACATGAGCTACCAAGCATGAAGCAAAAACCATTGGTGGACACACGAGTGTCATAGCAACCAGCCCAATCTGAGTCAGAAAAAGCATGCAAATCTGGCGGTAGTGATCCCCCCTTGGGATAAAACAACCCAAGTAGCCGAGTACCACTCAAGTAGCGAAAGATGCGCTTAACCGCCTTCCAATGCGTGACTCCTGGGCAATGCATAAACTTGCTCATGTGTGAGACAGCAAACTGAATATTTGGCCAAGTAATGCATAAGTAAATCAAGCATCCAACAGCCTGCTGATAGAGAACAGCATCAAATGCATCTCCAGCATCATGAAGACTCAATCGTAAACCTGTCTCCATAGGAGTGGCAATAGGCTTACAGTCTTCAAGGCCAAAACACTTCAATAATGTGTCAATATATTTCGTTTGACACAAAGCCATTCCACCATCAACTTGCATAAACTGAATGCCCAAATAGTGATGCAAATGCCCCAAATCAAACATCTCAAATGAGGCATGCAAATCAGCCTTAAAATCAGCAATATGCTTCTCAATAGGACCAGTGAGCAGCATGTCGTCAACATAGACAACAATGATCAGAAGCACATCATTAGCACGCTTAACATATAAGGTGCTTTCAGTTGGACTGTTCTCAAAACCATGTGCAATCAGATAGGCATGTATCTTCTCATACCAAGCACGTGGTGCTTGCTTTAAACCATATAATGCCTTCTTTAACTTGCATACCTGGTTTTCATGCCCTTTCTGCACAAAGCCACGGGGTTGAAAAACATACACTTCTTCATGCAAGTCACCATTCAGAAATGCTGTTTTAATGTCCAATTGATGTACATTCCAACCATGATGGGCTGCAAGTGCACACATACTCCGAACAGTAGTCATACGGCATGTAGGTGCAAAGGTCTCATCAAAATCAATGCCTCTTTTCTGCGCATAACACTTTGCAACAAGCCTAGCCTTATACCCGTCAACTGTACCATCACGTTTACACTTCAGCTTGTATACCCACTTAGTGCCAATGGCCTTCTTGCCTGGAGGCAAGTCACATAAAGAACATGTACCATTCTTCATTATAGCATCATATTCAGATTGCATAGCAGCCATCCAATTTTCTGAATTCTGTGCTTCATCAAAAGAAACAGGCTCATTCTCATCACAGAGACTAGATGCAGCCATAGCATAGCAATGTGATGCAAAGGACGCACTATGAGAGCCTAAATGAGTACGATATGACAAAGGTGCATCTAATTTGCTGTCACGCAAAGTCTGCACCAGCCATTTTGGCATAGTTTTTGCCTGCTCAATATCAGCTCTCTCATCAACAAGTGCATCATGTAAATCTGCATCAGAAATAGAATGATCTGCATCATCATATGAAACCTGCAAAGGCTGAGAAGTTGCCTCATTAGGACCAGCACTAGACTGTCCACCTGTAAAAAGAGGCATCAACGTATCATACATGTCTTTGGAGCTAACAAATGTCTCCTTAGTACATGAAAGCAATGGCTGAATAGCATCTTCCACAAAGACAACATCACTGCTAACCAGAATGCGTTTAGTCTGTGGATGATACAGACGATAGCCTTTACTTTCAGAACTATACCCAACAAAAATACATTTTACTACTTTATCATCCAATTTTCTCCGATGTTGCAGGCACTAATGCAAATGCCAAACAACCAAAAACACACAGATGAGCAACAGATGGCTTGCGTTCATGCCAAGCCTCATATGGAGTGATAGACTGTAGCGCTTTAGTGGGACACCTGTTCAGTACATATGCTGCACACATGACAACCTCAAGCCAGAAACTATGTGGTAAAGCCTGACTCTTGACCATGCACCTCGCCATCTCCATGAGTGACCTGTTCTTTCGTTCAGCAACTCCATTCTGCTGAGGTGTATACGACACTGTACACTAGTGTTTTATCCCACGTTCAACCAGAAATGCATTAAAATCAGAAGACATATATTCCCCCCCTCGATCAGAACGGAGGGTGCCCATTTTACATGCTGACAGATTTTCAGCAAAAACCAAAAACTGTTTGAAGCACATGAACACTTCGGACTTTGCTTTGAGTGGATATACCCATGCATGCTTGGAAAAATCATCAATGAAAGTCACGAAGTAAAGGTAATTTCCAAAAGAGGGTGTCTGCATAGGACCACAGACATCACTATGTACAAGCTGCAATTTCTGCGTAGCCCGAACTGAACCATCTTTTGGAAAGGAGGAACGCTGCATTTTGCCCAAAATACAGCCTTCACATACATGTTTTCAGGTGTCTCAAGCTTGGGCAAAGAAGAAACCATATCAGATTTCTGCAGGCGTAGCAAACTAGCAAAATTTAGATGACCAAAGGGTGCATGCCAAAGCTTTGCATCTGAGATAGCCTGAGAATCATGAACTGCACATGCCGAATCATTCACAGATCTTTCATAGTCTATGAGCTTATACAGCCCATGACATAAAATGCCAGAAATAATAATAACATCGCCATTTGACAGATCATGAACTGTACATCTGTCATCAACAAATTTCACAACCAAGCCAATCTTGGCTAATGTAGAAACTGATAACAGATTCTTCTTGATCCCTGGCACAAATAAAGCATCTGACAAGGTGAAAGAACTACCATCAGCAGTAGTCAGAATGATCTTACCAACTCCCATAATAGGATAAGAGGAGTTGTTGGCGCATGTGACAGTATTCCCTGTAGGGGCAGGCTCGAGTGAAGAGAAGAAACTGCCCTGCGAGGTAATATGTTGGTCGCCCCACTGTCAAAGTACCAAAAATCTGAGTCCACTGTAGACATGCACTACTCATGAGAAGATGGGTCAAAACTGCAAACAGTAGTAAACGCCCATTCTTCTTCCTGCACAAGATTAGCAGACTCTGTTTTTGGTGTAGAGGCTTCTGCAACAACCATTCAAGCCTCCTTTTTCTTTGCCTCTTTTGCAGCCAATTTTGGACAGTTCTTTATGATATGATCATTCCCTTTACAGTACTTGCAAAACAATTTCTGCTTTTCTGATTTCTTCTCATCTTTATCTTGGTTCTTCAAATGTGCAGCATTTGCAGATTTCTGCTTACTAGTAGAAGAGCTCCATTTTCCTTTGCCCTTCTGACTAGCCAAGAAAGCTTGATCTACAACACGCATAATGGACCTATTCTGCCTCGACTAATCTTCCTGCAACAGAACAGAGACTAACTCCTCAAATGATAAGGCATTCGGATTGCCTTTCATCATCAACCGAAGAGTAGAAGCAAAACTCTGATATGAATCAGGAAGACCATTCAGAACGGTCTGCACAAGTGAGCTATCTGGTATAACCTCATCAACAGAAATCAACTGTTCCTTCAAGTCTTTGATCTTCGTTAGGAAACTGTCCATAGAATCACCTTCATTCATGTGCTCACTCTCCAACTGTTTTCGGAGGTAAGCAACACGAGCCTGATTCCTAGCTTGGTACAATGTGATAAGTGTATCCCAAGCATCCCTAGCTGTTCTGCAAGAGCGAATATGAGGAATAATGGCACGTTTGATAGACAAAGCTATCAATGCATGTGCTTGGGCATCTCTACCATCCCAACGAATCTGCTCTGTAGTAGGTGCAGCAGAAACAGCAGCACGAACAGGAATCTGCACAACATCATCTTCGACACCATCTTCATCAGCTCCGGCACCTCTATTTGCAGTACCTGTTGTTACAGGTGTAACAGGACGTCTTTCAACACCCTGCACAATGTTCCACAATCCTTTTGCAACCAATACATGTCGCATCATATAAGCCCACAATGGGTAGTTGGTACCATCCAACTTATCCTCAACAGCCAACATACGAAATACATCACTGCTTTCAGCCATGGCCGATGACTAAAATACCTTGATGCAAAAAATTGACTGTATCTCAAAAAGTTGAACGGAACTGCCCAGACGACTTCTGCTAAACCTGTAGCAGACTTCGAGATGCTTATACTGGCGAACAAAAACTGGTATATACCTTTGGCACAAAAAGACGAAATAGCCTGCACAAGCACTGCGATAGTGCGTTTGGAGGTCGAAATGAGCTCAGATCGTGATTTCGGCACCATAGAGCGAAGCAGTTTTGATCTATGAAACACCCTGAGTATGCTCACCAAATTTCGTGCGAATCTGAGACTGCAAACGGAGGAGTGTCGACGGTGCCCTAGATGAAGCGACGACCTGCTCTGATACCAATTGTTGGAGATAGATGTCTGCGGAAGCACGCGAACAACACAAGGAAGAAGAAGAAGCTTGGAGCACAAACACACAATACTGAATGTATTACTAGAGAATGTACAAAGATAAGTAGCCCATTAGGGCAATAGGCGTATATACAAGCCGGGGGAAAAAAACCTCCTAAAGAGGGAAAAAAGTTCCTCGGCGGTCCTAGTGTGTTCACACACATCACTACCTAAATATATCAACACACATCCCTCAAGAACTAAGGACAAAGATGGAGGCAAAGTCCGAAAAATGTATTTTTATTGGATGTTCATCGGAGCAAAAGGGATATAGGTGCTACAATGCGGTGACAAAGGAGCTACGAGTCTCACGAGATGTGGTATTTGATGAGATAAGACCATGGTTTGGAGACAAAGGGAAAGAGAAGATTCTTGAAGAGGATTGCGAAGATGATGGAGGTGCTATCCAAGAAGAATTTCAGGAAACGAGCACTCAAATGTCAGGTCCAGAAGCTTCTACATCACTTGGAGAAAGCTCAACATGGAAGGGGAGGCTAAGGAGTCATTCCTCATCACCAACATCAGCTTATGAAAGATCTAAAGCTGAAAGTGCTGCCCAAAATAGTGATTCAAATGCAAAGATTGCAGTGAGTGCAGCAAGGAGATGGCCATTGTACCAACTTGACATAAAAAATGCGTTTCTCAATGGTGAACTTCAAGAAGAGGTATACATGAGTCAACCGATTGGATTTGAAGACAAAAAGCAACCAAATTTTGTTTGTAGATTGAAGAAAGCTTTGTATGGACTGAAGCAAGCACCACGTGCTTGGAATCAAAGATTGGTCGAGTACCTCACAAGGTGTGGGTATAGCCCAAGTAATGCAGATCCCTCTCTCTACATGAAGAAAGAAGAAGGCAAGCAGGTATATATTTGCATATACGTTGATGATCTCATCATAACAGGAAGTAATGTTACAGGAATACAAGAGATCAAAAGGAAACTCGGTAAGGAGTTTAAAATTTCAGATCTTGGTGGGCTGAAATACTTTTTAGGCATTGAGATAGTCTATGGCAAAGATGGCATCTACTTGATGCAAAGAAAGTATTTGTTGGATGTTCTTTTCAGATTTGGAATGAGTGAATGCAAACCACTCACTCAACCTATGAACACAAATGTGAAGCTAAGCTCAAATGATGGAGAGAAGTTACATGATGTAACTACATACAGGAGTATTATAGGTTCCTTGATCTATGCTACGATCACAAGACCAGATTTGTGTTATATTGTTGGAGTTCTTTCTCAATTTATGCAAGCTCCTACAAGTGAACATTTAAATTCAGCCAAACGAGTGCTAAGATATGTGAAGCACACTGTCAATCATGCATTGTTTTATAGATATGATGAAGAATTGCAGGTAAAGGGATTCAGTGATGCTGATTGGGCTGGTTCAAAGGAAGATAGAAGATCCACTCCAAAGTGAGTGTTTGATAGCTCATTTTAAAGCTATAGGTGTCTAGTTTTAGTGATCAAAGTTTCAAGTTCATTGCATTTTTCAGTTGGTACCAGTTTTCATTTGAAGGTTCAGCTGTTGGCAAGAGTGTTGATCATGAGAAGGTCTTCTACACTTTCCACTGCGATTAGGAGAGGAATTCTCCAACATGTCTGTCTATCCGTCTATCCGTCTATCAATCAATCTATCTATCTAACTGTCTATCTGTTGGTGTAAATCATAAGCCTACACATTTGGCTTGATAGATGCATTGAAGTTCATACACATATGGAGAAGCATAGGAACCATTGCTAATGGTTAATTACCATTTTATCTTCTTGTAAAAGTCAAATTGACTTGGAATCTTTTGTAATCACCTACCAAAAGGATTCTTGGAAAAAGTTAGCTCTTTGATTGAAGGAATATCTCCTAGGATATAGGAGCTTGATCATAGGGAGCCAAAAGTTTGAATTTGAATTCAAATTTTTACTCATTCCTTATAAAAATGGTCATGGAAAAGTCGCGGGTAGAACTCATCACTCCCGAGCTTCTCCTTACTGATTCTGAGTGTGTGCGAGGCCTACACTCTAGCCCACACCTATCTACACCATTAGGCAATGACATTCATGCCAATGGAGTTGTATACAAGTGTGCATTAATACATACATTCACATTGTTCATTTGTGAGTTCTTTGTTATACTCCTTGAAAGTCTGTCAACTTGTGAAGTGCATGTCTCAATCAATTCTTCATCAAATTTAGTGATTCAAAGCTTGTTGGATTCAGCTTAAAGTTATCTACATGCTGTTAAAATTTGAGGAGATTCTATTCAGCCGTCTCAGAGAAATTTGCATCGAGGTGATCACTGGTCAATGTCTGCTACAGTCCTAAGAAATCGGGGGTATAACTTCATTTGCTAAATTGATTTCTCTTAGCATAGTTTATCTTTTTACATCATTCCACTTGGAATAGTTAGCTTGTTAAGCTAATTAAATAACCCTAAAAGGAATTTTTCCAATTCCTACTGTGCTGGTCATACTCAGTAAAAGATCCACCAGGTGTCAAGACATAAATAGAAGGTTTTCTTCAGATTTTGAGTTTCAAAGTTATCTGTTTTGTCTCAATCATTACACACATCACTTCCAAAGTAAGTAGGCCATTTTATGGTGTCATTGGAAAGCTAAGGAGGTCTACTTATCAAGTCTGAAGCACTAGGGGGCTGGTACAAAGCAGCTTTAGCAGTACCTACTCAATCTCTTGGAGCATCCATCCATCTTTCCCAACAGTGGTATCAGAGCAAACTAAGGTAAAATGGGAGATGGTTTTCCTTCATTTATTGATAAATTGGATAGGAACAACTATCAAGCATGGTCTCTGAGGATGAAGACCTACTTACAAGGAAGGAGTCTCTATGGATACATCTCAGGAGATGAGGAATTGCCCTCATTCAAAACAAGAGGATTGCCAACAAAGGAAGAACATGAAAAGCTCAACACATGGTGTGCTAAGGATGCATTGGCAAGGTCTTATTTACTCAACTCCATCTCTGATTCTCTTTTACCACATATTACAAACTGTAAGACATCCCAAGTGACTTGGGAAACCTTGTCATCTTATTTTTCCTCCAACACAAGGGCTAGGAAAAATCTGTTGTGGATTGAATTCACAACATTAAGGAAGCAACCTAAGCAAACTGTTTCAGAATTTGTGACCAAGATTAAAGATGTAGCAGATGAATTAGCAAGCATAGGAGAAGAGATTGAAGGAGAGCAGATTGTAAGGCAAGTGATCAATGGGATCAAAGTTGATGACAAATGGGAAAGCTTCACCACTGCCATGGACCTTTACATGGACATGCAAATTCCAGATCTTACAACTCTCATGGGACAATTGTTCACTCATGAAGCAAAGTTCAACAAGAATGGAGATACATCCAAAGTTAATAACTCTTCTGCCCTATACACTGATAAGAAGTCTAAAGATAAAGGCAAGAGCAAGAAGGTGGAAGATGAAGGCTCTACCTCCCAAGCCAACTATGCAGGGAGAGGTAGATCATCAAGAGGAAGGGGCAGAGGAGGTAAGCAAGGTAGGGGGAGATCCTATAACTCCTCACCATGCAACATTTGTGGATTATCAAATCATACTACAGATGAGTGTTTCAAGAATTATAAGAATCAGAGAGGAAGAGGATACCAAAGAGGTGGATACTCACAGTCAAGAGGTAGATTTAATCATCACCAAGGCTACAACAACAACTACAACAACAATTACAACAATAATTACAATGGCAACTACCAAGGAGGATTCAAATCTAGGAAGGACTACAACAACTACATAGAGGAGCAGGATGACTCTCTTCTGATCATGAACATGACTTCAAAATCAGGTACAAATGATGACCACCTATTCTACATTGACTCAGGGTGCTCAAATCATGTGGTTGGCAATGTAGCACTACTCTCTGATCTTGAGGAACCAAAAGGTAAGCATCAAGTCCAAACAGGTGATGCCACCAAGCACTTAGTAGTTAAGGTTGGAAATATTAAGACTTGTGATGGAAATCAGAATTTGTTGAGCAGGGTACTTTATGTACCAACCATTACCAAAAATTTGATGAGTGTTGGACAGATTGAGGAGAAAGGTTTGCAGGTTAGATTCAACCAATATGGAGCATTTATGGAAGATCCAAGACATGGGTTCAAGAGGATTGCTAAAGGAGAAAAATCAGGTAGACTTTTCACTTTTGAGTTAGAAGACACAAAGAATATTGCACTATACAGTTATAAAGATCAAACACTTTGAGAGCTTGAGATTTGGCAAGATTAGGACATATAGGAGAAAGAACCTTGAAACAAATATGCAGGGATCAATGTGTGCTTGGAATACCTAATGTATCCAAGCAACATATGATTTACAAGTGTGGTGCTTGTCAATTTGGGAAGTCTCACAGGTTACCCTTCTCAAGGAAAGGCTACATGCATGAAGACTACCTAGAGCTTGTCCACACAGATGTATGGGGACCAAGCAAAGACCCCTCAGTCTTAGGTTCAAGGTACTATGTATCTTTTATTGATGATTATAGCAGATGGACTATATTGTACTTCATGAAGCAGAAGAATGAGGTATTTAATTGCCTTAAAAAATATCTTGCACTAGTTGAAAACCAGACAGGGAGGAATTTGAAGAGGCTAAGGTTAGATGGAGGAGGTGAGTACTTCTCCAATGAGTTTGAAAACTTCTTGCAGGACAGAGGCATCAAAAGAGAAATCACCACAAGGTATTCTCCTGAACAGAATGGGGTTGCTGAGAGAAGAAATAGGTTCATTGTTGAGACAGTTAGGTATATGTTGAATGAGAAACAGTTACCTAATTATCTATGGGCAGAAAGTGTTTCAATTGCCACTTATCTCATAAATAGGTTACCATCTAAATCCCTTGATGGGATGACACCCTATGAAGCATGGCATGGTAAGAGACCCTCACTTGACCATTGCAGGATATTTGGATGTGTAGCATATGTACACATTCCTTCTCAGATAAGAGGTAAGCTAGACCCTAAAGCTGAGAAGTGCATCTTTATTGGATATTATTTAAATAAAAAAGGATACAAGTTTTATAACCCTTCCAATAAGGGCTTCATGGTGAGTAGAGATGTTGTCTTTGATGAAAATGATTCTTGGTATGAGAATGAATGCAGGAAAGTTAAACTACCCTATGATTTGGAAGAGGATTTTCCAAGTCTTGCAAAGGAGGAACCTACTCAGAATGAAGACTCAAGTTCAGAAGATGAAGACACTATCAACCTTGAAGAGTTCAAGGCATGGAAGTCCAAGGGCAAAATGAAGATGAAGAAGCTTGAAGTCATACGTGAATCTTCAACTCAATCAATCAGAAGATCACAAAGAGAAAGCAAAAAACCTGTCAGACATGGGTATGATACATCTCTTGAAACACTCAGTTTATCTTGCCAAAGATTTGTCAATTGAAGAACCAGGATCATACGAAGAAGCCATAACCAAGATAGAATGGAAAAAATCTATGGATGAGGAGATTGAAGCACTCAAGGAGAGTGATACATGGGAGTTAGTACCAAAGAAGGACTCCATGAAGGTAATAGGATCCAGATGGATCTATAAACTTAAAAGAAATTTTGATGGCACAATTAATAGGTACAAAGCCAGATTGGTAGCCAAGGGTTTTGCACAAACTCAAGGCATTGATTATGAAGAGACATTTTCTCTTGTGGCCAAGATGCCAACCATCAGAGTGTTGGTAAGTGTGGCTGCATC
>CM035430.1:51559638-51569638 GCA_020310875.1 Ceratopteris richardii | reverse complement strand
GACCCCATCATGTAGGAAAGTTTCAGCTCTGCTTGAATAAGAAGATCACATCAGTATTTGGTGAATATAAACATATTCACGGTAACATGCCTTACGAAGTAGGAAAACAAAAGTTACATTTCACTTACAATGCATTTAACAACATATGGATAGATGTTATAAAACTTCAAACATACATGGTTCAGTTCTATAATATAAAAGAGCATGAATGTTCTGGTCTATTGAAATTTGTAATCAAACTTGATGAAGCTGAGCTTAAAAAACATCAAAAGATGGAGAGAATAAGCATTGCACTGATGAACAAAGCTTTGGACTATAGCCTTGGGAAATTGGATACTCCATCTCTCAAAGTACAATCAGAAATGGAGTTATGGTGGGTTGGCTGTGCTCAAGTTCCATCTGAGAGCCATAAAACACTTAAATGGTTATTCTCACAGACAAACATTCCAAATGTTATCCAAGGGCATCATGCAGGAGAATTGTTGAATGTCAAAGACTACGGAAACTTTCAAGTTGAGTGGCATTTGAGTGGAGACCTAAATACACTCAAATGCATGTTTGGTATAAGTGGGGGAGCAAATTCTAAATACCCTTGCTTGTACTGCATGCAAAGCCCAGGCACAAATGGATGGATTACTAGAGCTGAGGGTGAAGAGGCTCCTTCTAGACAAAATGTTATTCTTCGTAACTAATCTTCTTCAATGATTTGGGATCCCATACTTCCAATAGCATTGACAAATGTACACATATGTACACTACATGCAGAGTTAAGAATCATTGACAAGTTGGTCCGTCTTCACTTGGATTATGCATATTCTATCAAGCCTACAACTCTTGCAGATGAATGCATAAAAAAATGTGAATGTCTTCTTTCAGAAATGGGGTTTCATGGTGGTGATGTTCATCTAAGAAAAGATCCAAAGCTTTCACAAAATACAGGTGATGTTTTACAGGATGTCTCAATGGGAGGTGCAAAAGCAAGGAGATTCTTCAGCAACCATGATGGCAAACAACTTAATGCCATGTGGAATTCATGGAAAACATTTTGTGAGGTCACGACTAATGTAAAAAGCAAACCAGAAATAGCAAAAAAGAGAATGGAGGTGTGGGTCAAACTAGATAATCTTTTAAAGATCATGAGGCAGCAGGTAACATCAAAAAGTTATGTGACAGATTTCAGAAAGGCGACCACAGAGCTTATAGAAACCATCATAGAGGCATGGGGTGCCAAAGACATAACATACTACTTGGTGAGCTCCAAAGATATTTTATTCAATTTATTTATTTTTAATTGAAATAAAGATCTAATGAAATTCTTCTGCTTTCCAGCATATTCTTCTTGTGCATGGTGCATTCTTTGCAGAAAAAGAACCACTTGCCATGTGGAACACCCAAGGCATGGAAAAATCTCATTATCAAGCAAGGACAAGCTTCTTTAGGTGTACAAGGAAAGGAGGAGGAGTAACAAAGAGCAATGCCTTCAGAGAGCTTTTTGATTGGTTCTTTAGAAGACAATTACAAAGGACCTCATGCCAAATATAATCAGAAGGATATGGCTATCTCCAGACAAATCATGTATCAATATCACAAACTGAAAAATACCACATTTCAAATAGAGCTTTAATATTTGCAATGTCTTTTATTTCTTTGAGAAATAAAAGATGTCATGTATGTACATTTCATGATGTATTATGCTTTGAAAAGAAATATGTCTACTACCATCAGATGACTTTGACCAGAGAATCAATAACAATTACACCAAAAAAATTTGCAATGTCTTATATCACATTGGGCAATTTCTGTATATGTACATTTGTTGAAATATAGAATTTGAAAAAATCAAGTCATTCCTTGAGCCTTTTGAAAGAGCTTGGCTCTGGCAAATCACCTCTATATCTCAGGAACTCTTTTCTCCTGTATCCAGCAATGCTTTTTAAATCTGACACCCCTGCAGCCATTGCATAGCTTGAATAACAAAGAAAGTACCCTGCCCTTGAAGCATTGAGTCCAGGGGCATATCCAAAAATTCTGAATGCAGTTGCTCTTTCAAGCAGTAAAACTCTGAAAGCATTAAAGGGTATTGGAGTAAAACCCATGTATTTTGATAGAGTCCTCAAGCAGAACAATCCAAAGTCTGGCTCCTCACTATAGTGCTTGTGAATAACACAAAAAGTGGCTGGGTTCAACTTTGGAAGATAGTGGATAATAGAATGAATATCCACCTTTGCTTTTCCTTTCTCTTCTAAGGCTTTTCTTGTTCCCTTGCCCCTGCCAAGGTAATTGTCTTCATCCAATAAAGTTAACTGTGATAAAAATGAAAAACATGGTTAGATGAAGTGCAAGCACACTTAAGGAAACATGTGAAGTAACTTGAAACTATTAGAAAGAAAAGCAAGAGACACGACTGATGCAAGCGATAAGGGTCTTCAGAGAAATTCAGATTGTCGTTATCGCTTGCATCGGTCGTCATCAATATCTATTTGCAAACTGCCTAGAAACATCTAATGTTTGATAAATGAGGGGAATTCCCACAAGCAAGACATGTATAATCATTGCTGCATGCAACTCCTAGACACGACCGATACAAGCGATAAGGCCCACCGGAAAATATCCGATGGGCCTAATCGCTTGCATCGGTCGTGATCCATTTCTGACACTTGGAATGGAGAACTTGGACAAATCTGATACAAGAAAGAGATTTTGCATTGGTCCCATCTCATATCCTTAACCTAAAGATCTTGAGAACATAGTTAACTGTATACCTTGATGTCATCTTCCTAAAGTCCAAACACGACCGATGCAAGCGATGAGGCCCAACGGAAAATATCCGATGGGCCTAATCGCTTGCATCGGTCGTGATCCATTTCTGACACTTCGAATGGAGAACTTGGACAAATCTGATACAAGAAAGAGATTTTGCATTGGTCCCATCGCATATCCTTAACCTAAAGTTCTTGAGAACATAGTTAACTGTATACCTTGACGTCATCTTCCTAAAGTCCAAACACGACCGATGCAAGCGATGAGGCCCAGCGGAAAATATCCGATGGGCATAATCGCTTGCATCGGTCGTGATCCATTTCTGACACTTCGAATGGAGAACTTGGACAAATCTGATACAAGAAAGAGATTTTGCATTGGTCCCATCTCAAATCCTTAACCTAAAGTTCTTGAGAATATAGTTAACTGCATACCTTGACGTCATCTTCCTAAAGTCCAAACACGACCGATGCAAGCGATGAGGACCGACGGAAAATATCTGATGGGCCTTGTCGCTTGCATCGGTCGTGATCGACTTCTGACACTTCTAATGGAGAACTTGGACAAACTGACACAAGATAGAGATTTTGCATCAAGCCCATCTCATCTCCTTTTCCTTTAAATCATGAGAATATATTTTACTACATACTTGACCTCATCTTCCTCTTCAAGTCCGAACACGACCGATGCAAGCGATAAGGCCCAACGGAGATTATCCGTTAGGTTGTATCGCTTGCATCGGTCATGGTCATTTTCTCACTTAAAAATAGAGATCTCGGACAAAAACTTTAATTGATAGAATATATCAAACAACATACCTTGACCTCATCTTCCTCCTCAATGAGCTCTTTTGAGTCAATACAAATTGTTCCTTTGTCCTCAGCGACATCCAAGAATGAATAGCCACGTCCAAACGAGTATATTCCAAGTTGCTTCTGATGCTCATCAAACTCTTCATCAGCAAGTTTTGGCTTCTCTGAGATAGCTTTCTCAAAGCATTTTGAAAGAGCTTGTGATGAATCTTTGAATTCTTCATTAGACAAATCCAAATCAAGACGCAAAAATTCCTCTCTTCTTTCTCCTTTCTTATTGATGAATCTCCTTGCAACTTCTTCTGCCTCAGCTATAGCTGCAAGACAGTAGTCCTCCCTTAGATTGAAAAGTTCCTGAATGTAAAATAGAGGTATGAACTCTTTCCCAGAGATAAAGTAAAAAGGTAGATTTGGGAGAAGTAGGGACTTCTCAGACACTTGAACTTCTTCACTTGGCTCCCTTATTGCAGTCTCTGCTTTAAAAGTGGCCACATCAAAATCTTTGACCTGCTCTTCTTCTGCTTGGAGATTGATCTCCTCAACAATCTCCATGACACCTTTCATAGTTTTTGAGCTAGCCTCAAGTGCCAGCTCTAAGCAAGGCTCGTCTTCATCATGAACATTTTCCTCCCTTTCAACTAAGATATGATCAAGCCATATCAAGAAAGCAATGTTTAAAGGGAGCAAGCAGCAGTCCTTTTCATGCTCTGGGCATAAATCAAGCTTCCCTGGCAAAGGGGATATCCTTCTGCATTTTCTTGTGATTTTAGCCCTATCTATTGGATCCTTCCCAAAGATGTGAGGATGGACATAGGTTTTCTGAGAAATAGAAAGGATCCTCCCATCGACCAACCCCAAGAAAATCTCCCACTCATCCTTAAGAAAACTTTTCGAGTTCTCTAAGAGTTTTTCAAAATCAATTTCGGGGTTGAATATGGTCATTGCATCAGGAAAATAATCTACACTTAAACCCTCTTGAACCATGAAATCAAGAAGTTTCTCTGATGGAGAGACACTAAGGATCTCATTCATTACCTCCATCTAAGCTGCAGCTTCTCTTGTATGTCTATTAGGAGAACACAACCGATGCAAGCGACTAGAGCGAGTCAACGTAGGTCAAACGGCGAAAATCGCTTGTATCGGTCGTGTCGGCGACGAAAGAAAAATACACATGTAGGTGAGAAATTCTCTGAAGGTTGAAAGTTTGAGTTTGTGAAGAAATAGGTATTTATAGGCGAGGAGGGAACAAACGGTCGAATGAGGTGGACCAATCACAGAGTGCCATGTGGCAACGTGTACGTTGCCCGATGCAACGGATAGATGACTGTGGATCAATCAAATCATGCCACGTGGCAAAAGACGTTGGAATTCGCAACTGGGTATCTGACGTGGACCAATCGGGGCATGCCACGTGGCACAACGGTCAACTCAGTTTTGGGACCTATTTAAGCTTCCCTATTCATTTGCTTTTTTTTTTTGTCAACACTTGCCAAGCGTGGAGGTTCCATTGCCACCAAGTTTTTTGGCTACTTCACAATTTCTATAGAGAGCGCTCTCTCCGTAAGGTAATGTGGACACGACCGATGCAAGCGATTAGGGACATCCGAGATTTTTGGATAACCCGAATCGCTTGGATCGGTCATGTTTTTTAAATAGCATCGTCCTTGATCATACCTTGCAAATTTTGGTTTCTTTTGTGTTGCTTGAGTATAACGCATTGTTACCTTTATTTTAACTTCTATTTATTGAAATATGATGATGAATTCAGGGACGACCGATGCAAGCGATGAGTGACATCCGGGCATTTACGGATGACTCTTATCGCTTGGATCGGTCGTGTCTCTAGTGAGGAGGGAAGAAACGATCGAATGAGGTGGACCAATCATAGAGTGCCACGTGGTAAAGTGTACGTTCCCCGATGCAACGGATAGATGACGTGGATCAATCAAATCATGCCACGTGGCAAAAGACGTTGGAATTCGCAACGGGTATCTGACGTGGACCAATCGGAGCATGCCACGTGGCACAATGATCAACTCAGTTTTGGGACCTATTTAAGCTTCCCTATTCATTTCCTTCATTTTTTTCTGTCAACACTTGCCAAGCGTCGAGGTTCCATTGCCACCACGTTTTTAGCCTACTTCACAATTTCTATAGAGAGCGCTCTCTACGTAAGGTAATGTGGACACGACCGATGCAAGCGATTAGGGACATCCGAGATTTTTGGATAACCCTAATCGCTTGGATCGGTCATGTTTTTTAATATCATCGAGTCCTTGATCATAGCTTGCAAATTTTGGTTTCCTTTGCTATGCTTGAGTATAACGCATTGTTACCTTTATTTTAACTACTATTTATTGAAATATGATGATGAATTCAGGGACGACCGATGCAAGCGATGAGGGACGTCCGGGCATTTACTGGATAACTCTTATCGCTTGGATCGGTCGTGTCTCTTACAGTGGAACGAGTCATTGATTATAGTTTTCCAATTATCTTTTTCTTAGTGGTAATTGAGTATTTTGCATTGTAAGATATATTTTATTGATATTTCATGATAAATTTAAAGACGACCGATGCAAGCGATCAGGGACATACGAGCATTTCCGGATGACTGCTATCGCTTGCATCGGTCGTGCCTCTGATAGTGGAAAGAGTCATTCATTATAGTTTTCCAATTATCGTTTTCTTAGTGATAATTGAGTATTTTGAATTGTAAGATATATTTCATTGATATTTGATGATAAATTTGAAGACGACCGATGCAAGCGATCAGGGACATCCGGGCATTTCCGGATGACTGCTATCGCTTGCATCGGTCGTGCCTCTGATAGTGGAAAGAGTCATTGATTATAGTTTTCCAATTATCTTTATCTTAGTGATAATTGAGTATTTTGCATTGTAAGATAGTATTTATTGATATTTGATGATTAATTTAAAGACGACCGATGCAAGCGATCAGGGACATCCGGGCATTTCCGGATGACTGTTATCGCTTGCATCGGTCGTGCCTCTGATAGTGGAAAGAGTCATTGATCATAGCTTTTAGAGAGTAAGTTTTGACAGTGGAATATTCCACTTTTCCTAATTCCTTGCCTAAAGATTGATTTTTTGCAGAGTATGGCTAGAACCAAAAAGACAGCAAGGAAGTTGTACCCTGAGGGTCAGGACAAGAATGCCCAAGGGGAAAATGTCCAGGAGCAAAATTCCCAGAAGGTTCAAGCCAATGTGCCAGACAAGCCTTCAAAAAAAAGGGTCAACTACCATGTTAAGTCTTTGAGGGAAATAGAAGAGCCCAAAAGTCTGTGGGATTGTTGATCCCAAGACTTCCATTTATGAGAGTTGTCAAGCAGATCTCAGCCAACCTCTGTTCTTTGATGAAGACCTCATCCTTTGTCAATGTGAGGTGGCAAACTCAAGCACTGCTATGCCTGCAAGAAGCTGCAGAGGACTTTGCTATTGATTTCATGAATGATGCCTACTTATGTGCTGCTCATTCTCATAGGGTAACTTTAATGGCGAAGGATTATGTTCTTGTTTCAAGAATAAGATATAAGTTTGATAAAGCTCTGGTTCCTATTGATCACCACGACAAAAAATTCTTCGATATTTTAAATATACCTCCAGCTCGAGCACCTAAAACAACAGTTGTCATTGAAGAGATCAACGCTCAAGTCACTCATGATCATGAGACTAGAACTGCAGCAAATAGTGAGGAGGAGAGGAAAAAGCAGGGATTATTTACAGAGGAAAGTGCCATCTTAACCCAGATTCAAAAGTTACAGAAAGCAAATAAAGAGCTCCTCAAGAAAGGAGATGGGCAGGTTATAGTTAATGTTGCAATGCCATGGCAAAGTGAATTGTTTCTTGACATTAGACCTGAAGATAACAAAATGTTGAGGGAGCTTCATCTTGAAATATCAGATAGTGTGGTCAACATTTCACTCAGGTATATCTAGAGGCCTTAAAATGCTTTTGTTTTGCATAATTTTCTAGTTCCTTAACTGCATTTTTATTTCTTGATTTGTAGGGTTCTTCTTCAACAATGTGAGGAAGCGGTTCAAAGAAAAGTATTTATTTTAGATCCTCTGGTGACACAATGTTTTTTACATAAACATGGAGATGCCAAGTCCTTTCTATGGGGTTTTACAGAAGAAGTAGAATGTGTAATTTACCCATATATTGAAAAGTAAGTATTCATCTTCATTTTGGAAACATATTTGTTTCATTTAAGAAAGTATATTTACATGCAAGTCATTGACAGGGGCCATTGGAGTTTGATTATTGTGGACTTCAATGCATATCAAGCTCTTTTCCTCAATTCTCTTCCATCACAGCATGGGAATTGCAAAGTGTAAGTTACTATACATTTTGTTGTTCTCTATTTTAAAGCCATGCCCCGTTTTGATTTTCACTTTACAATGCAGTGCTGCAAAGCTTCTCAAGATGCATATTGATCAGAATTTTCCAGGAATAGCTAAAATGAATGAACAAAAGCAATTTGGATACAGCCAAATTCATGTGCCATTGCAGAGAGACTCAACATCATGTGGCTGGAGAGTGATTGCAAATGCTGTAAGATTCTTGGAAAGAAGGTTCTACAGTCCTGGATTGAATTTATCAGACTACCCAGATGCATGGATCATCTTGATCAGAGAGAGAGCAATAAATAGTATCATGAAACATGCAATCTGCCCACATGATCCAGACTCACCTCCACCCCCTCCACCTGATAAAAAACAGTCTGAAGATAAAAAGAAAGGGCTTCCTCTTCACTCACCACTAAAGCATATGAACAACATAAAGAGTCAAGCTGAAAGCTCCAAAAAGGGACAGAAGCAACAGAGAAAGCAAGGCTCTAAAAAGGATAGAAAGGGTTAAATCAATTTTTGAGTCTTAGATTGAAATCAATTGTAAAGCCAACCGAGGTTGGAATATTTATTTTTTAACAAATTGTATGTAGTTATGCCAATCTTCATCTGGAAGATGGTCACAGTTGTATTGAACCTCTTGAGAGTTTGACAAAAGTTCATTGGATGGTCCAATTAAATTTATTAATGTCACAATTATGAATGCATTGTGGGTTTTTTACTTCATTCTTGTTGGAAAGTGTTTAAATTCGAGAAGTTACAGAAGGACATAAAGAATTAAGAGGACATGACCGATACAAGCGATACGGGGAATCGGAGAATCTTGGATTGCCCCTATCGCTTGCATCGGTCGTATTATCCATTTCATCGCTGTTGCTAGTTTTTATACTCGTGAGTCAAATCTTTACGCAAGGTCACTTCTTGAAGTCTCCCGCGGTAGTTTGCTAACACGACCGATGTAAGCGAAAAGGGCCATCCGACAATTTCAGATTGCACTAGTCGCTTGCATCGGTCGTCTTCACTTATCTCGTCTGCTTTATGCCTTGAGACATGCTCTTCTAATATTGAAATACCAAACCTTGGATTGGAATTTGCACCAAGTTCTCCACTCTCTCTTATATTACTTGGTAGTTTGCATTTGTACCATGATAATTTCTCTCGCGGTAGTTTGCTAACACGACCGATGTAAGCGATAAGGGCCATCCGACAATTTCAGATTGCCCTAGTCGCTTGCATCGGTCGTCTTCACTTATCTCGTCTCCTCTGCTTTATGCCTTAAGACATGCTCTTCTAATATTGAAATACCAAACCTTGGATTGGAATTTGCACCAAGTTCTCCACACTCTCTTATATTACTTGGTAGTTTGCGTTTGTACCATGATAATTTCTCTCGCGGTAGTTTGCTAACACGACCGATGTAAGCGATAAGGGCCATCCGACAAATTCAGATTGCACTAGTCGCTTGCATCGGTCGTCTTCACTTATCTCGTCTCCTCTGCTTTATGCCTTAAGACATGCTCTTCTAATATTGAAATACCAAACCTTGGATTGGAATTTGCACCAAGTTCTCCACACTCTCTTATATTACTTGTTATGTGTACCATGATAATTTCTCTTGCATTACTTGAGGACAGAAAAGTTGGATAGAATCAAATTATTTAGCTGAGACTAGTGTGCACCTTTGATAGACTATAATTATTAAATTGAAATTAGATATTCAATTCTAGATCTCTTCTTCATCTAGAATTAACTTATGCAAGTTCCTGTATAATTATTTCTTAGTCATCAATTCACTCCTGCAAAAAAAAATCAATGGAAATATGAAATTAAGGACCTAAAAAATATCTAAGACATTTAAAATTAATAATTTAACACACATTGTTTGTAACCATCCTGCCAAGAAAATTCAATGGAAGTATCAATAGAAGCTTCTATTAGATAAAGATACATTATGTAAGAATGTCAGGGTTAACTTGTTACAATCTTAAAGGTTGGAACTTAATCACCCTTGGTGGCAGGCAGCTTATGCAAGATAATGATTTCTCTGATCTAATGTTA
>CM035430.1:51549638-51554638 GCA_020310875.1 Ceratopteris richardii | reverse complement strand
TCTAAGGATGAAGACCTATCTGCAAGGAAGGAGCTTGTATGGATACATATCAGGAGATGAGGAATTGCCCTCATTCAAGACTAGAGGCCTACCAACAAAGGATGAACATGAGAGGCTCAACCAATGGTGTGCAAAAGATGCTTTGGCAAGGTCATATCTTCTAAACTCTATTTCTGATTTCCTTCTACCTCATGTAAGGAATTGTAAGACTTCCCAAGAGACTTGGGAAACCTTGTCAACATACTTTTCATCAAGCACAAGGGCCAGAAAGAATCAGCTATGGATTGAGTTTACAACTCTTAGGAAGCAATCAAAACAATGTGTCTCAGATTTTGTCACCAAAGTCAAAGACATTGCAGATCAGCTTGCAAGTGTTGGAGAAGAAATTGAGGAAGAGCAAATAGTCAGACAAGTGATCAATGGACTGAAGGCAGATGACAAGTGGGAGAGCTTTACCACAGCAATGGACTTATACATGGACATCCAAGCACCTGATCTAACAACTCTGATTGGACAACTCTTTACACATGAAGCAAAGATCACAAAGAATGGAGAGCAATCAAAAGGTAACAATCCCTCTGCCCTATATACTGATAAGAAGACTAAAGACAAGGGTAAAAACAAAAAGGTTGATGAAGAAGGCTCTACCTCCCAAGCAAACTATGCAGGGAGAGGTAGATCATCTAGAGGTAGGGGCAGAGGAGGTAAGTCAGGTAGGGGGAGACCCTACAATCAATCTCCATGCAATATTTGTGGCTTGTCTAACCATACTACAGATGAATGCTACAAAAAATACAAGAATCAAAGAGGAAGAGGTCATCAAAGAGGAGGATACTCTCAAGGCAGAGGCAGATTCAACCAATCTCAAGGCTACCATGGCTACAACAATAATTATAACAACAACTACAATCACAATGGCAACTATCAAGGTGGATACAGGACTAGGAAGGATTACAACAATTATGCAGAGGAGCAAGATGATTCCTTGTTGATCATGAACATGACATCCAAGTCAGGTATCAATGATGATCATTTTTTCTATATTGATTCAGGTTGCTCTAACCATGTAGCTGGAAATGTTGCCTTACTCTCTGATTTGGAAGAACCCAAAGGCAAGCACCAAGTGCAGACAGGTGATGACACTAAACATTCAGTGGTTAAAGTAGGCAATGTCAAAACTAGTGATGGTAATCAGAATTTATTGAGCAGAGTGTTGTATGTCCCAACAATCACCAAGAATCTGATGAGTGTAGGTCAGATTGTGGAAAAAGGTCTACAGGTCAGGTTCACTCAACATGGTGCATATGTGGAGGATCCAAGACATGGATTCAGAAGGATAGCCAAGGGAGAGAAATCAGGTAGATTGTTTACCTTTGAACTTGAAGACACTAAGAATATTGCTTTGTACAACTATAAGGACCAAACCCTATCAGAATTGGAGATTTGGCACAAGAGATTAGGTCACATTGGAGAGAGGACCATAAAACAAATGAGTAGGGATCAATGTGTGCTTGGGATACCTAATGTATCCAAGCAACACATGATATACAAGTGTGGGGCTTGTCAATTTGGTAAGTCACACAGATTGCCCTATACCAAGAAAGGTTTTATGCATGAAGATTATCTAGAATTGGTGCATAAAGATGTTTGGGGACCTAGCAAGGAGCCATCCATATCTGGATCAAGGTACTATGTGTCCTTTATTGATGACTATAGCAGGTGGACTGTCTTATACTTCATGAAACATAAAGATGAAGTATTTAATTGTTTCAAAAGGTATCTTGCATTAGTTGAAAATCAAACAGGTAAACATTTGAAGAAGCTAAGATCAGATGGTGGTGGAGAATACTTCTCCAATGACTTTGAAGATTTCTTGCAGGAAAGAGGCATCAAGAGGGAGATTACTACAAGGTACTCACCTGAACAAAATGGGGTAGCTGAAAGGAGAAATAGACTCATTGTAGAGACAGCTAGGTCTATGCTAAATGAAAAGAAATTACCAAACTATCTTTGGGCAGAAAGTGTATCTACTGCCACATATTTAATCAACAGGTTGCCATCAAAGACACTTGATGGAATGACACCCTATGAGGCTTGGCATGGTAAGAGACCATCTCTGGATCATTGCAAAATCTTTGGTTGTGTAGCATATGTGCATATTCCCTCACAGGTAAGGGGAAAGCTAGATCCTAAAGCTGAAAAGTGTATCTTCATTGGTTATGATTTGAACCAGAAGGGATACAGGTTCTACAACCCCTCAAACAAAGGCTTCAAGGTAAGCAGAGATGTCATCTTTGATGAAAATGATTCATGGTATGAAAATGAGTGCAGGAAAGTTAGCCTACCTTATGACATGGAAGAAGACTTTCCCAAGCTTATCAGGCAAGAACCAATTCAGAAAGAGGACACAAGCTCAGATGATGAAGACACCATCAACATTGAAGAGTTCAAGGCTTGGAAATCCAAAGGGAAAATGAAGATGAAGCAACTAGAAGACAATCCAGAATCCTCAACTCAAGCTATGAGGAGATCTCAAAGAGAAAAGAAGAAACCTATTAGGTATGGGTATGATACTTCACTTGTAACCAAGCACTCTGTATATCTTGCAAAGGATATCTTGAATGAAGAACCAGGTACATTTGAAGAAGCAATCACTAAACCAGAATGGAAGGAAGCAATGGATGAAGAAATGGAGGCTCTCAAGGAGAGTGATACTTGGGACTTGGTACCCAAGGAAGACTCCATGAAGGTGATAGGATCCAGATGGATCTACAAACTCAAAAAGAATTCAGATGGTACAATAAACAGGTATAAAGCTAGGTTGGTAGCCAAGGGTTTTGCACAAACCCAAGGCATTGATTATGAGGAGACATTTTCTCCTGTGGCCAAGATGCCAACTATCAGAGTTATGGTGAGTGTAGCTGCATCCAAGAATTGGAACATGTACCAATTGGATGTGAAGAATGCATTCTTGAATGGATGGATATCTGAAGAGGTCTACATGTCACAACCACCTGGCTATGAAGATCCCAATAAGGTAAATCATGTTTGTAAATTGAAGAAGGCTCTGTATGGATTGAAGCAGGCACCTAGAGCATGGAATTACAGGTTGACAACCTATCTCCTAGATCAAGGATTTGTGATGAGTAAAGCAGATACTTCATTGTTTATAAAGAGGAACAATTCAGAGGTAATATACTTGTGTGTCTATGTTGATGACATCATTATTACAGGAAATGATGTTCAGGGAATTAGACACATCAAAGGACAAATGATGAAGGAATTCAAGATCAATGATCTTGGATTATTGAAGTACTTCCTAGGACTTGAATTGGTCTACACAAATTCAGGTATCTTTATTACTCAGAAGAAGTACATTCAGGACATGGTCAAGAAGTTTAATTTGCAGGAAGCTAAAATCTCAAGCACTCCTATGGAGGTCAACCACAAACTCAGTGCTCATGAAGGGGAAGAACTCCAAGATATTACAGGTTACCAAAGTTTGGTAGGTAGTCTTAATTATGCTACCTTAACCAGGATTGATATATCATATGGTGTTAGTGTACTTAGCCAATTTATGCACAAACCAAGAGTACCTCATTTGGAGGCAGCAAAGAAGATAGTAAAGTACCTAAAGGGAACACAAAATCATAGTTTGTACTTTCCTTATTCATCAGACATTGATATTAAGGTATATTCAGATGCAGATTGGGCAGGTTGCAAGGATGACAGGAGGAGTACATCTGGTTACATATGTTTTGCAGGTGATAAACCAATTTCTTGGTCATCCAAGAAACAACCTACAGTAGCTTTGTCATCTACTGAGGCAGAATATAGAGGGCTAGCCAATGCCACTCAAGAAGCTATATGGTTGAAGCTTTTATATTCAGAATTGGGCCTACATATAAGGCTACCAATCATATTTGGGGATAACACAAGTTCTCTTCACCTAGCAGCTAATCCAATTTATCATGCTAGGACAAAACACATAGAGGTTCACTACCACTATGTGAGGGAGAAGTTACTTAGCAAAGAAATTCAATTATCATATGTGTCTACTAATATACAATGTGCAGATTTGCTTACTAAAGCTCTGGATGGAAGCAAGTTATGCAGATTTAAATCCATCATTGGATTGCAGGAAATAATTGAAGACTAGAGATGAAGACTTGAGCCAAAGTGTTTGACTTGAGGGGGAGCTGTTGGTGCAAAGCAAGCCTACACACATTGGCTTGAAACATTGGAAGCTTTGGAAGACTTGGCTTGGATATCAACTTTGAAGACTTCACAAAGAGCTTGGACCCTTGGAGGATATATTTACAAGAATCAAGAACCATAGGAACTTAGTCTTATTGATTCTTACCTTTTATCTCATGTAAAAGTCTATATGACTTTAACCACTCATGTAATCACACCTAACTGAGAAAGTCGTGGAAACTTTGATTGATTGAATAGGTGAATGATTGAGAGAATATCTCATTCATTTTTAGGTACAAGATTCAAGGAGATTGACATGATTTTGAAATTCAAAATCTCACTCAATCTCTATATAATCTACAAGTCAAAAGTCGCGGGTATCCTTCACTCCTCCCGAGGAAATTCTGAGTCAATCATTGAGTGTGTGTGAGCTACACCATAGCCTACACCTCTGAGTACCATTGAGCATCACATTACATGCCAATGGGAATGTACAATCATCAGTTTTAATCAATATACATACATTCATAATCTCTGGTTTCTCTGAGTGATTACCTTCAACTCTGTCAAATTCAACAGGACATATCTCAAGATCTACTGAACCAAATTGGATGATTCAAAGTGCATTGGATTCAGCTCAAAGTCTACTATACACTTACAAAGTTTCAAGGCCATTGGATCTACCATCACAGAGAAATCTCAGTCGGGATGCTCACTGGTCTGTGACTGTAAGTCTCCTAAAAAATCGAGGGTACACCTTATTTTGCTAAAGTGATTTCTCTGAGTGTGGTTTATCATTTTCT
>CM035430.1:51509667-51514667 GCA_020310875.1 Ceratopteris richardii | reverse complement strand
CTACAACTCTCATAAAGGTATAACATGCTATCATTGTGGTAAAGTAGGACACTATGCTAGTGATTGTTGGCTGAATAATGGAAGACCAAATGGAGGCAATAAAAAGAACCAAAGCAACTATGCAAGCACCTCAAGTGAAGGAAGCAAGGACACACTACTTGCAATGAGACATGAGTATAGAAGCTCTTGTGAAGATGACAAAAAATGGTACATTGATTCAGGTTGTAGTAACCATATGTCATGCCAAGGAACTTTGTTCACTAATCTACAGGTACCAAGTGGGAAAGGATGTGTTGAAATAGGTGATGATAGTCAACACATGATTGAACATATTGGAGATATAAGGCTTGAAGATACAAGTAGAGCAAAGGTACTATCTAATGTTCTTCATGTTCCTACAATTTCAAAGAACTTGAATTCAGTAGGACAAATGTTAGAGAAGGGTTATCATGTCATATTCAATGAGAATGGGTGCTTCATAAAGAATCCAAAGGAAGGCTTCAAGGTCATTGCTCGAGGTAGAAGAGAAGGAAGGATGTTCAATTTGGACATCCAACATCCACATGGAAAGGTAATGTACATTCAATGTGGAAACAAGAAGATTTCAGAGCTAGACTTATGGCACAAAAGAATAGGACACATCAACATTCCAAAGCTAAAGGACATGAGCAAACATGAAGTGGTAAGAGGTCTTCCAAAATTTAATAACATTGGACTACATGAGTTACGTGAAGCTTGTCAACTAGGAAAGCAAACGGGGCAGCCATTCAAGAGGAGCAATTATGTGGCTCCAAATCTCTTGGACTTGATACATACAGATGTATGGGGACCAACCCAAGAGGCATCAATGGCTGGTAATAGATTTTTTGTCACCTTCATTGATGATAACTCACGAAAGGTATGGCTATTTTGTATGAAGCAAAAATTAGAGGTGTTTTCTATATTCAAAAGATTCAAAGTTGAAGTTGAAAAGGAAACAGGAAGGTCTATCAAAACCTTAAGGTCCGATGGTGGAGGAGAATACTTCTCCAAAGAATTTTCAAATTTTCTACAAGATAATGGGATCAAAAGGCAGTTCACTTGTAGGTACACACCACAACAAAATGGAGTAGCTGAGAGGAAAAATAGGCAAATTGCTGAAATTGCAAGATGCATGCTCAACGAGATGAAGGTACCATTGTACTATTGGGATGAAGCTACCACAACCGCCATTTACTTGATGAATAGGTGCACAATATCGGGAATACATCACTTGACTCCAGAGGAGGTATATTCCGATAAGAAACCTGATCTTACAGACCTCAAAGTGTTTGGATGTGTTTGCTTTGTTCACATTCCACAAGAAGTTAGAACAAAGATGAAACCAAGGTCAGAAAAATGCATTTTCATCGGCTACTCGACGAAGCAAAAAGGATACAAGTGTTACAACCCTAGAACAAAGGAACTAAGAGTCTTGCGAGATGTAGTCTTTGATGAACTAAGACCATGGTATGAAGATAAAGGAAAGGAAAAGGTTCTTGAAGAAGATTGTGATGATTATGCAGGAACAAATCAAAGATAAGCTCAACAATCAAGCACAAAGTTTTCAGGTCTAGAGGCATCTACATCAAAGGAAGAATGTTCAACATGGAGGGGGATTCATTCTTTGTCTCCAAATTCAGCTCATAGTAGAGCCGAAGAAGCAAGTGCTACTCCAAACAGTGAGATAGATGCAAGTGAAGAAGAATATGAAGAGGTAATCACTCTGAAGGCAAAGCTGAATAAGTTAAAGAAGCAACTTTCTAAAGGCAATGAAAGAAGATCTTCAAGGAAAAGGTATCCAAATCAAAGGTTGATTTATGATAGTTTTATGGCAACACATTTTGCATACATGATGCAGGTTATCAAAGACAAAGAGCCTGAGACATATGAAGAAGCTTGCACACAAAAGGAATGGAAGCAAGATATGAAAGAGGAGATCAAAGCTCTCAAAGGAGCTAGTGCCAAAGAAAGAATGTATGAAGATTGTTCCAAACAAATGGGTGTTTAAAGTAAAGAGAAATGCTGATGGTTTACTAGCTAGATATAAAGCTAGATTAGTTGCCAAAGGATTTAAACAAACACAAGGCATAGATTATGATGAAGTTTTCAGCCCTGTTGCAAAGATGGGAACTATCAGAACATTAATAGCAATTGGTGCTTCAACGAGATGGCCATTATATCAAATCGACATAGAAAATGCTTTTCTTAATGGAGAACTACAAGAAGAGGTATACATGAGTCAACCGGTTGGATTTGAAGATGAAAACCATCCAGATTTTGTTTGCAGGTTGAAGAAGGCACTTTATGGCTTGAAGCAAGCACCAAGAGCATGGAATCAAAGATTGGTAGAGTATCTAACTAAGTGTGGATACAACCCAAGTAGTGCAGATCCTTCTTTGTACATGAAGAAGGAAGAAAATAGAGAGGTATATATTTGTATATATGTCGATGACCTCATCATAACAGGAAATGATGTTACAAGGATTAAGGATATCAAAAGGAAGCTTGGTAAGGAGTTTAAAATTTCAGATCTTGGAGAGCTAAATTATTTTTTAGGAATTGAAGTTGTTTATGGAAAGAGTGGCATCTACTTGATGCAAAGGAAGTACTTGTTGGATGTTCTTTTCAGATTTGGAATGAGTGGATGCAAACCACTCACTCAACCCATGGACACAAATACAAAGATTTGTTCAAATGATGGAGAACCGTTGGAAGATGTAATGACATACAGAAGCATTGTAGGATCATTAATCTATGAAAAAATTACAAGACCTGATTTATCTTATGTTGTTGGTGTACTTTCTCAGTTTATGCAAGCCTCAAAAAGTGAACACTTAAATTCAGCCAAGAGAGTGTTGAGATACATAAAGCATACAGTTAATCATGCTTTGTTTTACAAGTTTGATGAAGAATTGCAGGTCAAAGGCTTTAGCGATGCTAATTGGGTAGGTTCAAAGGAAGATAGGAGATCAACCTCAGGTTATGTGTTCATGATAGGAAGCAAACCTATCACATGGAGCTCAAAGACCTACTGTTGCACTTTCATCTATGGAGGCTGAATATAGAGGATTAGCTTTTGCCACATGTGAAGCAATGTGGATTAAAAAGCTTTTGGATGATCTTCGAGTGCAAGTTGAAACCATCCCTATATATGGTGATAACATGTCAAGTATTTACTTGGCAAGCAATCCTATGTTTCATGCAAGGAGCAAGCACATAGAGGGCCACTACCATTATGTAAGGGAGAAGGTATTGAGCAAAGATGTGTTGCAAACATTTGTTTTATGTAGGGTACAAGTTTCAAATTATGTAAATACCTTTGGGAAGTCTTCAAATACTTCAAGAAGGCTCATATTATTCATAAAATATAGCTAAAATACCACGTGAGTTCTAGAACATGGTGAGTCAAATTAGTGAGTCAAATTAGTGAGTCACAAGGGAGCTGCAGTGGTGTCCTAGTGGAAGGTCGATGTGGTTAGTTCTCAAAGTCCATCAATACTTTGCTTATTTGAGCACTTGAGTCATGCAATACCTCCACCCAAGTGTCTACCACGAATTTAGGTGTATTAAGAAGGTTTTATATTAGTTTCCCATGCTATAAAAAGAGGAGAAAAGTCGTGATCTTGTGGGAAGTCCAAGAGAGTCATATGTGTATTTCTATGCTGCTGTAGTTCTATATGCAGAGATTGCAGAGCTTGTATCTCCCTCATTATATATCCAAATTACATGTTTGATAGCTTATTTGAAAGCTCTTACTGTCTACTTTCTGCCTGTAAATTTTCATAATCATTAGATTTGTGAGCTGAGAGCAGTACTCTCTGCTAGTGTGTGTTCTCTGGTTTTACCCCTGCTGAAGGTCTCCATTAAACCTCAAACTTGCAGAGGTCATATCTCCTTGTGTATGTATCCAAATCATGTGTTCTTTGGCTTCTTAGAAAGCTCTAAAAGTTTGAATGTAGTCTCGAAAGTTTAAGATTCATTGGAGTTGTGAATTAAGAGCAGTAGTCTCTGCAAGTGATGTGTGTCCTCGATTTCATCTCTGTTTCAAGGTCTCCATTAAAGCTGCATATTGCAGAGGTCATAGATCATTGTGTATTTATCCATTTGAGGTGTTCTATAGCTTGTTGGAAAGCTCTTAGAGTCTACTTTATGTGTGTGAAACAGTTTTGGAAAATTCTAAGTGAGTAAAGAGCAATTTGCTCTGCAAGAAAACTGGTCTATGCATACAAGTTTGTGAAAAAGTCAACTAGGTCCTGTTGGGTTTCACCTACTTCTAGCTGTACTTTGGAGATCAATAAACTCCAACAAGATGTGGAAATAAAGTTCATCAGAACTAGTGAGCAGGTCACATATATGTTTACAAAGTTCTTGGATGCTTCTAAACTCAAAGGTTTCAAGGATGTGATAAATTTGCAGGACATAGATGAAGATAACTCCCAAATGAGATTGAGGGGGAGTGTTGAAGATAAATGTACAAACTCATTTTCATATAAGCCATGCTTGGATAAATTTACCAAATATAAAGATAAAGAAAAAGTAGAGAAAAAAGTGGAAAAAATAATAAAAGAAAAATTCTAGTCAAAATTCATGATGAGTAAGAGATACAATATCTTGCCTTGTAGTTAGTGGCATGTAGTGGAGAAAGTGGTGAGTTAAGAAGGAGGCACAAACTTCTTCACATGCTCATTGGTTATAAAAGTGAAGTGAGATCACATTCAAAACAAGGAGAGAAAGAGGCAAGAGCTCCCAGTAGTCAGATCTAGTCATTTTGTCATTTTGTCTACCCTGAGACTCCTTCTAGCCGCACGTCAGTTTGTACATACCTCTGTTGTGGAGCTCATATCTCAGCGTATATGTAACCTTTTCTTGCGTCTAAAAACTCATTGGAAAGCTTATCTTGTTTTCTTTTTGCATACCAAATATCTCTTTGAAAACTTATATATTTTATGAGATATCAGTGAAAGAGAGAAGTCCAGTTT
>CM035430.1:51387167-51474667 GCA_020310875.1 Ceratopteris richardii | reverse complement strand
TATATTGGAGATACTCTTTCCTCCATTAGCGAGCAATAGTTTGTACATATGAGACCTCTATAGCCAATGCATAACTTGAATAACATACAAAATAATAAGTTCTAGAAGCATTGAACCCTAGGGATAGCCAAATATCCTGAATGCTATTATTCTCTCAAGAAGTAACACCCTATATGTATTAAATGGCAATGAGGAGAAGACCATATATTTAGATATGATCTTTAGAGAAAACAATGCAAAATCAAGGTCCTCTTTGTACTGTTACAACACATAATAAATTTGCATTCAACTTCGGGAGATAGTGAATAACTGAATGTATATCCAATGTCTCCTAATTCAAGCGAATAAGCTCATCACAAAGTCTCAAATGGGCCTTATCGCTTGAATCGTTCATGTCTACTAGATGATAATTGTCATAAAAAATAGAGGTAACATCTACTAATGATGATGAATTAGGTATTTCATAAGGAGCAAGCCAAAAAATCATAAAAATGAATAAATTTAGGACATAACCAATTCAAACAAATAGGCTCATTAGGAAGTCTCGGATGGGCCTAATCACTTGAATCGATCGTGTCTCACAGATGATCATATTTGCAACACAAGTAATTTTGAACATACCTTAACCTCACCTACATCCTAAATCAATTCTTTTGAGTCAATTCTTATTGTTCCTTTGTGCTTAGCAACCTCCATAAATGAGTATCCTTGTCCAAATGAGGAAATCCCCCTGATCTTTCTATCGTTGGTCAAAATCTTCATCTCCAAGTTTTGGCTTCTTTGAAAGTACTCTCTCATAGTAGCTTGAAAGAGCTTTGGGTGAATCTTTAAATGCATCATTTTACAAGCTCAAGTGCAGGCTCAAAAATTCCTCTTTATTTTCTTCCTTGTCATTTATAAAGTTCCTTACAACTTCTTCAGATTCAACTATTGCAACAAGCAATATTCTTCTCTTAGATTGAAGAGACCTTCCATATTACTTTATCTCTAGGAGCAAAGCCCTTCCTAGAGATAAAGTAATATGGAAGGTTTAGGAGAAGAAGTGACTTTTATGGGATCTTTACATCTTTTTTTGGCTCTCTTATAGTTTTCTCTGCTCCGAAAGTTACCACATCAAATTTCTTAACCTCTTCTTGTTCTGCTTGAAGGTTAATCTCTTCAATAACTTCTTTGACTTAAAGAAAGTTAAAGGGATCTTCTTCTTAACCTCTTCTTGTTCTGCTTGAAGGTTAATCTCTTCAATAATTTCTTTTATGGGATCTTTACATCTTTTTTTGGCTCTCTTATAGTTTTCTCTACTCCGAAAGTTACCACATCAAATTTCTTAACCTCTTCTTGTTCTGCTTGAAGGTTAATCTCTTCAATAATTTCTTAACCTCTTCTTGTTCTGCTTGAAGGTTAATCTCTTCAATAATTTCTGAATATTTCTCAAGAGAAAGCTCTAGAGATGCTTCTTTCTCTTCCTTCAGGTTCTTTACTTCATTCTTGTCACTTGAGATATGATCAAGAAAAATAAAAAACCCAATGCTCAATGGAAGTAAAGAACAATTATTTTCATGTTCTGGGAAAGATTGGATCCATCTTGCCTCGAAAACCTTCCTGAACTCTCTTCTCACTAAAGCCCCTTGGTGCGCAAGGTACCCTTTTTGAACTTCCATGACCGATTCAAGTGACTAGGGAAAATTAGAGTTTTTTGGATGAGCCTAATCGCATGAATCACTCATGTGCATTCAAATGAATTCTTGAACTTCAATTAGAGATATGTTATGAAAATTGTCATGGGAAATTGTTTGACACGACCGATTCAAGTGATTAGGGGAATCACAGACTCTTGGATTTATCTAATCACTTGAATCGGACTTCTGCATTGAAACCACTTTTTGAATTATTTTTTGTTTTCTTACGTATAAGAGAGAGAGAGAGAGAGAGTTTATTTCAAAATTCTAATGGAATTCACATAATGAAAGTCAGAGCTTAAATTATTTGACATGATCGATTCAAGAAATTAGAGCAATCCAGGATTTTTGGATGGCCCTAATTGCTTGAATTGATCGTGTCTTGAATTCTTGATTTTCTTGCTGTGTACCCTCATATGCATATGTTTGATCCTCCTTTCAATCCTCTTTTAAATAGATCATGGCTATTGATATATTCAGGTAATGATGTGTGTGAACACTCTAGGACTATCGATGCACTTTTTTCCCTCTCTAGGAGGTCCCCCTCTTATATATACACCTATTACTCTAATGGGCTACTTATCTTTGTAGATTCTAGTGTCAACACATTCAATATTGTGTGTTGTGCTCCAAGCTTCTTCTCCTTCCTTGTGATGTTTGCGTGCTTTTGCATACCTCAAAATCCAACAGATCTTATCAGAGTAGGTCATCGGTTCATCTAGGGCATCATTGACATCCCTCCACTCAGTCTTAGAACCACAAAAAATTTGGTGAGCATACTCAAGGTGATACAGAGATCAAAATTGCTTCACTTTTTGGTGTCAAAATTGCAATCTGAGCTCGTTTCTACCTCTAAACACATTATCATAGTGCTTGGGCAGACAATTTCATCTTTTTGTCCCAAAGATATATACAAGTTTCATCTCGCTAGTATAAGCATCTCAAAGTCTGCTAGAGGTTTAGTAGAACTCGACAAGGTACTTCCGTTCAACTTTTTGAGATACAATCATTGTTCTACATCATGGTATTTTAGTCAGTGGCCATGGTTGAAAGCAGTGATGTATTCCGAATGTTGGCTGTTGAGGATAAGTTGGACAATACCAATTACCCATTATGGTCTTATATGATGCATCATGTATTGGTTGCAAAAGGACTGTGGAGTATTGTGCAAAGTGTTGAAAAACATCCTATTACACCTACAAACAGAGTTGTTGACGGTGATGTAGACAACATTGAAGATGGAAATTTTTCTTCATGTTCCTGTTCATGTCGCAGTTCTTGCTGCACCTACTGCAAAGCAAACTCATTGGGATGGCAGAGATGCTCAGGCATATGCATTGATAGCCTTGTCTGTCAAGCGTGCTATTATTCCTCACATTCACTCTTACAGACTAGCGATGAATGCTTGGGATACACTTACCACTTTGTACCAAGCAAGGAATGTGGCTCCGGTTGCTTACCTCTGAAAATAGTTGGAGAGAGAGCACATGAATGAAGGGGATTCCATGGATAGTTTTTTGACAATGATCAAAGATTTGAAGGAACAATTGATTTTTGCTGATGAAGTCTTGCCTAACAGTTCACTTGTGTAGAATGTTTTGAATGGTCTTCCCGATTCATATCAAAGTTTTGATTCTACTCTTTGTTTGATGATAAAAGGCAATCCAAATGCCTTAACATTTTACAAGTCACTCTCTGTTTTGTTGTAGGAAGACCAGTCTAGGCAGAACAGGTCCATTATGCATGTTGCAGGTCAAGCTTTCTTGGCTAGTCAGAAGGGCAAAGGTAAATGGAGCTTATCTACTAGTAAGTAGAAATCTGCTAATTTTGCACAATCAAAGAAGGATGACAGAGATGCGAAGAAAATAGAAAAACAAATTTTTTTTTGCAAATATTATAAAGGAGTTACGACCCATCTAAAGAGGCAAGGAAGAAAGAGGCTAGAATGGTTGTTGCGGAGGCCTCTACACCCAAAATAGAGTCTGCTAATCTTGTGCAGAATGAAGAACGGGCATTTACCATTGTTTGCAGTTATGAACCATCTTCTCATTAACATTGCATGTCTGTAGTAGGATCAAATGTTTGGTACTTTGATAGTGGGGAAACCAAACATATTACCTTGCAACACAATTTCTTCACTTCATTTGAGCCTCCCCCTATAGGGAATACTGTCACATGTGCCAAGAACTCCTCTTATCCTGTTATGGGAGTTGATAAGATCATTCTGACTACTGCTGATGGTAGTTCTTTTACATTGTCAAATGCTTTATTTGTGCCATGGATCAAGAAAAATCTGTTATCAGTTTCAACATTAGCCAAGATTGGCTTGGTCATGAAATTTGTTGATGACAGATGTACAATTCATGATCTGTCCAATGGCGATATCATTATTGTTTTTGGCATTTTATGTCATGGGTTATATAAGCTCATAGAATATGAAAGATCTGTGAATGATTCAGCATGTGCAGCACATAATTCTAAGGCTTTGTGAGATGCAAAGCTTTGGCATGCACACTTTGATCATCTGAATTTTGCGAGTTTCCTATGGCTGTAGAAATCTAAAATGGTGTCTTCTTTGCCCGAACTTGAGGCACCTATTAAACATGTCTGTGAAGGCTGCATTTTGGAAAAAATGTAGCGTTCCTCATTCCCAAAAGATGGTTCAAATTGAGCTACTAAAAAATTGTAGCTTGTTCAAAGTGATGTCTATGCTCCTATGTAGACACCCTCTTTTGGAAACTTTCATGACTTTCATTGATGATTTTTCCAGGCATGCATGGGTAGATCCATTGAAAGAAAAGTCCAAAGTGTTTATGTGGTTCAAAGATTTTTTGGTTTCGGTTGAAAATATGTCAGCATGTAAAATGGGCACCCTCCATTTTGATCGAGATGGGGAATATATTTGTTCTGACTTTAATGCATTTCTGGCTGAATGTGGGATAAAAACCAATGAAAATTTCCATATACACCTCAAAAAAATGGTGTTGCTGAAAGGAAGAACATGTCACTCATAGAGATGGTAAGGTGTATGGTCAATAGTTAGGCTTTACCACATAGTTTTTGGCTTGAGGCTGTTATGTGTATAGCATATGTACTTAATAGGTGTCCCACTAAAGCATTGCAGTCTATCACTCCATATGAGGCTTGGCATGGCCATAAGCCATCTGTTGCTCACCTGCGTGTTTTGGTTGTCTAGCATATCCATTAGTGCTTGAACAACAACACACGAAATTGGATGATAAAGCATCCCAATGAATTCGCTCTAAAGTAGGCGCAATGGAAATAGCAGCACGAACAGGAATCTGTAGAATATCATCATCTTCGACATCATCTCCATCAGCTCCAGCACCTGTATTTATAGAACCTTTATTCGTAGGTGTAACAGGAAGTCTTTCAACACCGTGCATAATATTCCATATTCCTTTTGCGACTAATACATGATGCATCATATAAGCCCATAATGGGTAGCTGGTACCATCCAACTTATCCTCAATAGCCAACATACAGAATACATCACTATGTTCAGCCATGGTTGATGACTAAAATACCTTGATGCAGAAAATTGATTGTATCTCAAAAAGTTGAATAGAACTGCCGAGACGAATTCTACTAAACCTGTAGCAAACTTCAAGATGCTTATACTGGCGAACCGAAACTCGTATATACCTTTGGCACAAAAAGACAAAATAGCCTGCATAAGCACTATGATAGTGCGTTCGGAGGCCAAAATGAGCTTAGACCGTGATTTTGGCGCCACATAGCGAAGTTATTTTGATCTCTAAAACATCTTGGGTATGCTTACCAAATTTTGTGCGCTTTTGGTCAGAGAAAAAGCAATTCATTCCATGTTGAAAGATGCTATCTATCCATATGATCCAGAATTTCCTCCATCACCTCCACCACCAAGAAATAAGAAGACTGAAGATAAGAAGAAAGGACCTCTTATTCATTGTCCATTGAAGCATGTCCCAAAAAACAAGCACAAAGGTGAATGCTCCAAAAAGGGGAAGCATAAAAAGCAAAAGCAGAATGCATAATTTTCCTTATCTATGATTACCTCTTGATAGTAAGCCCATGTATTTCCAACATATGTTGGAAGATAACTTTTTGCTCTGTTGTTATAAATACTAATTTTGTAGAGAAAGGAACACTTCAAAGCATTTATGTATTGAGAACTGATGCCAATCTATCTTTTTTTGGAAGATAGCCTTTGTGATTCATGTTTCTACATAGAAATTAATGTTTCAATGGTAGTATTTTTTTCTAAAATATAGGAAGGATTTGTGGTGTGCCTACTATTTATGAGATAACTAACATGATTTGTGGTTAGTTGATTGGTTCTTCCCTTTTATGATACGTCATGATTTGTTGATCTCTAAACTAAAAATTTGGGCTTGTGAAGCAAAATGGAGAAGATTGGAGGACGACCAATTAAAGCGATTAGGGCAATCGAAGAACCTCCGATGGCCCTTGTCGTTTGAATTGTTCATGTCCTCCAATCTTCTCAATTTTGTAATATTCCTACCCCTGAGGCTCTATATACCTTGTTAATCACTAATTAGAAAGCTACAATCGATTCAAGCAAAGAGAGTAATTTGGGAACTTTAAATGGTCCTAATTGCTTGAATATGTCATGCCCTTTTATAAATGGCCCTAATATTGAAGATTGGTGGGCATGAACAATTCAAGCGATTAGGGAAATCCGGGAAGCTCCAATGGCCCTTATTGCTTGAATTGTTCATATCCTCCAATCTTCTCCATTTTTTAATATTCCTACTCTTAATGCTCTACTTAGCTAATCACTAACATGGAGAATTTCTTTATCCTTTCACAACAATGATACATCTTTGAACAATAGAAAGCTTCCATAGCAATGATATAAACCAAAACAATGACAATATGAATATAAAGTGTTTACATAAAAAAAAAGAGAAAAGTACTTAGAACTCAATGTCTTTGTTTCCATTCAAAATTTTTGGCAGAAGAAAAAGGGCAAGACTGGTTATATTTTTGTTGATATATTTAGGTAGTGATGTGTGTGAACACACTAGGACCGCCGGGGCACTTTTTTCCCTCTTTAGGAGGTTTTTTTCCCCCGGCTTGTATATGCCTATTGCCCTAATGCGCTACTTATCTTTGTACATTCTCTAGTAATACATTTAGTATTGTGTGTTGTGCTCCAAGCTTCTTCTTCTTCCTTGTGTTGTTCACGTGCTTCCGCAGACATCTAACTCCAACAATTGGTATCAGAGCAGGTCATCGCTTCATCTAGGGCGCCGTCGACACTCCTCCGTTTGCAGTCTCAAAATCGCACGAATTTTGGTGAGCATACTCAGCGTGTTTCCGAGATCAAAGCTGCTTCGCTTTCTGGTGCCGAAATTGCGATCTGAGCTCGTTTCGGCCTTCGAATGCACTATCGTAGCGCTTGTGCATGCTATTTCATCTTTTTGTGCCAAAGGTATATACCCGTTTCTGTTTGCCAGTATAAGCGTCTCGAAGTCTGCTACATGTCTAGCAGAATTCGTTTGGGCAGCTCTGTTCAACTTTTTGAGATACAATCAATTTTCTGCATCAAGGTATTTTAGTCACCGGCCATGGCTAAAAGGAGTGATGTATTCCATATGTTGGCTGTTGAGGATAAGTTGGATGGTACCAATTACCCATTATGGGCTTATATGATGCGACATGTATTGGTTGCAAAAGGATTGTGGAACATTGTGCAGGGTGTTGAAAGACGTCTTGTTACACCTCTGACTACAAGTACTACAAAAACAGGTGCTTGAGCTGATGAAGATGGTGTCGAAGATGATATTCCGCAGATTCCTATTCGTGCTGCTATTTCTGCTACACCTACTACAGAGCAGATTCGCTGGGATGGCAGAGATGCCCACACACATGCATTGATAGCTTTGTCTGTCAAACATGCCATTATTCCTCACATTCGCTCTTGCAGAACAGCTAAGGATGCTTGGGATACACTTACCACATTGTACCAAGCTAGGAATGAGGCTTGTGTTGCTTACCTCCGAAAAGAGTTGGAGAGTGAGCACATGAATGAAGGTGATTCTATGGACAGTTTCCTAATGAAGATCAAAGACTTGAAGGAACAGTTGATTTCTGCTGATGAGGTTATACCAGATAGCTCACTTGTGCAGACCCTTCTGAATGGTCTTCCTGATTCATATCAGAGTTTTGCTTCTACTCTTCGGTTGATAATGAAAGGCAATCCAAATGCCTTATCATTTGAGGAGTTAGTCTCTGTTCTATTGCAGGAAGATCAGTCCAGGCAAAACAGGCCCATTATGCGAGTTGCAGATCAAGCTTTCCTGGCTAGTCAGAAGGGCAAAGGAAAATGGAGCTCTTCAACTAGTAAGCAGAAATTTGCTAATTCTGCATATTCGAAGAAAAAAGATAAGGATGAGAAGAAATCAGAAAAGCAAAAATTGTTTTGTAAGTACTGTAAAGGGAATGATCATATCATAAAGAACTGTCCAAAACTGGCTGCTAAAGAGGCAAAGAAGAAAGAGGCTAGAATGGTTGTTGTAGAGGCCTCTACACCAAAAATAGAGTCTGCAAATCTTATGCAGGAAGAAGAATGGGCGTTTACTACTGTCTGCAGTTTTGACCCATCTTCTCATGAGCAGTGCATGTCTGGAGTAGACTCAGTGTTTGGTACTTTGACAGTGGGGTGACCAAACATATTACCTCGCAGTGCAATTTCTTCTCTTCACTCGAGCGTGCCCCTACAGAGAATACTGTTACATGCGCCAACAACTCCTCTTATCCTGTTATGGGAGTTGGTAAGATCATTTTGACTACTGCTGATGGTAGTTCTTTCACTTTGTCAGATGCTTTATTTGTGCCAGGGATCAAGAAGAACTTGTTATCAGTTTCTGCATTAGCCAAGATTGTCTTGGTTGTGAAATTTGTTGATGACAAGTGTACAGTTCATGATCTGTCAAACGGCGATGTGATTATTGCTTCTGGCATTTTATGTTGTGGGCTATATAAGCTCATAGACTATGAAAGATCTGTAAATGATTTGGCATGTGCAGTAAATGATGCTCAGGCTATGTTAGATGCAAAACTTTGGCATGCACACTTTGGTCATCTGAATTTTGCTAGTTTGCTACGCCTGCAAAAATCTAAAATGGTGTCCTCTTTGCCCAAACTTGAGGCACCTGGAAAACATGTTTGTGAAGGCTATATTTTGGGCAAAATGCAGCGTTCCTCCTTTCCAAAAGATGGTTGAGTTCGGGCTACACAAAAATTGCAGCTTGTACTTAGTGATGTCTGTGGTCCTATGCAGACACCCTCTTTTCGAAATTCCCTTTACTTCATGACTTTCATTGATGATTTTTCCAGGCATGCATGGGTATATCCACTCAAAGCAAAGTCCGAAGTGTTCATGTGCTTCAAATAGTTTTTGGTTTTGGTTGAAAATCTGTCAGCATGTAAAATGGGCACCCTCTGTTCTGATCGAGGGGGGGAATATATGTCTTCTGATTTTAATGCATTTCTAGCTGAACGTGGAATAAAACACTAGTGTACAGTGCCGTATACACCTCAACAGAATGGAGTTGCTGAACAGAAGAACAGGTCTCTCATGGAGATGGCAAGGTGTATGGTCAAGAGTCAGGCATTACCACATAGTTTCTGGCTTGAGGCGATCATGTGTGCAGCATATGTACTGAACAGGTGTCCCACTAAAGCGCTGCAGTCCATCACTCCATATGAGGCTTGGCATGACCGCAAGCCATCTATTGCTCATCTGTGTGTTTTTGGTTGTTTGGCATATGCACTAGTGCCTGAACAACATCGCAGAACATTGGATGATAAGGCAGTAAAATGTATTTTTGTTGGGTACAGTTCTGAAAGTAAAGGCTATCGTCTGTATCATCCATAGACTAAACGCATTCTGGTTAGCCGTGATGTTGTCTTTGTGGAAGATGCTATTCAGCCATTGCTTTCATGTACTAAGGAGACATCTGTTAGCTCCAAAGACATGTATGATACTTTGATGCCTATTTTTAGGTGGACAGTCTAGTGTTGTTCCTAATGAGGCAACTTCTCAGCCTTTGCAGGTTTCATATAATGATGCAGATCATTCCATTTCTGATGCAGATTTACATGATGCAGTTGTTGATGAGAGAGCTGATATTGACCAGGCAAAAACTATGCCAAAATGGCTGGTGCAGACTTTACGTGACAGCAAATTAGATGCACCTTTGTCATACCGTACTCGTTCAGGCTCTCATAGTGCATCCTTTGCATCAGATTGCTATTCTATGGCTGCATCTAGTCTCTGTGATGAGAATGAGCCTGTTTCTTTTGATGAAGCACAAAATTCAGAAAATTGGATGGCTGCTATGCAATCTGAATATGATGTTATAATGAAGAATGGTACATGGTCTTTATGTGACTTGCCTCCTGGCAAGAAGGCCATTGGCACTAAGTGGGTATACAAGCTGAAGCATAAACCTAATGGTACAGTTGACAGGTATAAGGCTAGGCTTGTTGCAAAGGGTTATGCACAGGAAAGAGGCATTGATTTTGATGAGACCTTTGCACCTACATGCCGTATGACTACTGTTCGGAGCATTTGTGCACTTGCAGCCCATCATGGTTGGAATGTACATCAGTTGGACATTAAAACAACATTTTTGAATGGTGACTTGCATGAAGAAGTGTATGTCTTTCAGCCCCATGGCTTTGTGCAGAAAGGGCATGAAAACCAGGTGTGTAGGCACCCTTGACCATTCTAAAGGTCTTTACACTATGCTTCTTCATATCATGGGGAGAGAGAAACATTGCACACTACATGGTAAGTTCAACATACATTTTAATTATGGTTTTCAGTCCAATGTGTAAATTTTATTGAGTAAATGTATCATATTATTTTTTTACAACACACATTTTTATGAACTTGTATGAATCACTAAAGAGTTTTAATACACAAAGATTGGAGAATTTAGACATGTGAAATTGTTTTCTTCTGTAAAAAAGTCTCTAGAAAGCATGCAATGGAATGAGTATATGAGTCACAAATAGAAAAGGATGCAAATGAAAAATATAGCATGAAATTGCAAGAGAGAAGTGGAAGTAATCATCAAGACCAATACATCATGCTCAATAGTCATTCTATTATTATTGCCCTTCTAATTAATTTTGTTTTATTGAGATTTATTTGTCATGATTTTCCATTGCACACTACTTGAGTTTCTCCAGAAGCACTACTTTAATTCTTTAATGTTTTTAAGCTATTTTTATCCATGTAAATATTAGTACATAAAATTTTAAGTGAAATTCCATTCATTTTAACACTTACAACTTGATACAATGGCAGACACAAAGCAGAATGGAAGGAAAGACCATATTCTCAACAGTAGACATGTGCAAGGAACATAATGTACACTATGGATGGAATCCCAGAAGGGACATCATAGTGCTTCTCATATTGCTTCCAAGCACATAACAAGTGATGCCACACCCTCTCGAAGTACTCTATTGTGAGAAAATCAATTTTTAAGGCAACAAAAAGATGTGTCTCAAGAGACTGATGAAACAGTGAAATATTCACAATATTAATTTGGGGATGATCCCAGACATAAGATACCCATCAAGAAAGTCCTAAGCAGGTGGTAAGGAGAAGAATTGTAACAATTCCTAAATTGGAGACACAATCTTCATTCTTGGAAGTTTCTTTGGGGAAAAAAGCATTTTTGTAGCCCAAATCATGCATGAGTTTTGAATTTGGGGTCAAAAAGAGATCTTTGGACATAAAAAGTGGTGAGGTTTCATTCAATGGTATTATGATCAGTTTTAAAGCTTTTCTAAAACTTTGAACTTTTGGGAAACAAAGTAGCAGCTAAGAGGGAAACATGTACCCCTCGCCCCTTCAACCCAATATTATAAAAGGTATATATTATGACCACCACATTCTTTTAATAAACCCATCACTAATCACTCCTTAATATATTTTCTTATGTTGAATTTTCTCATGCCTTGGGTTCAAGTTTTGTATATTACTTGAGGAATTTATGAAAAAGTCAAAATGTATATATATGTATGCTAGGAAGGAGCAGACCTGATTCTCATTAGAGACCTTTGGAACATCTATAAGAACCACCACTTTTGAGTTGCGGAGATACACCTAAAAAAACACATGACATTACCAGCTCAACAAACTGATCATAAAGATTAGATTAATTCTTTCGTCAAGAAGAATAAGGAGAATCCATAAAGTTAATTCTAGAGTTGAATCTTTGGTATTGCATATAAAAGAGCCACATCCCTAGACTTGAACAATATTGACTAGAGAGTGTATCCCTAGTCTTCTGTTTGAAAGTTCCTTTTACCTTTCTAGTTATGCATCAACTTCTCATGTGGGTAGTTCTTCTTGCAATATTCTTTCTAAATTGCATTCATTAAATAAAAATTTTCTCATGACTTCTGTTCTATGGGTATTGAAAAAGCAATTTGCTAAAGCACTTTTTTCTTTCTCTTCTCTCTTCTTCTTTTCTCTTAAAGTTAGCTTGAACTCCCTTTGACTCCCATGAATGAAAAACTCATGCGGCTACTTAAAAGGGTTCTTGCTTTTTGGGTTCCTAATTCTCTTGTATAACACACATAGGAACCACATATAGAAAGATCCTTAGGATCTCTTCGAAAGTTTCTATCATTTTTCTATGAGTCATGTCTCCCATATCATTTTGTTTTTTATGCAATTGAGTAAGGGGCCAAGTAGCCTACTACCTCACTTAGAAGGGATTGCTAAGTCAAGCTATTTTCTTAGGTTCAAAAAGTCTTGAGGTTGATTTTTAAATCCTATGACTTGAGATACATGTGTAAAACAAGGTATCAAGGTTTTCCATCATTTTCAACATCATCAACACAACATATTTTGGATAATCAATCTTGTTCTTTTGAGATTGGTCAAATTTTATGCTTTAGCATTGCATATCATCTCTACTAGTGGATCAATGAGGATCAAAAAGTTTTTGAAGCTACCATTGATCTTTGGGAGGGCTTAGAGCAGGTGTTGGAAGCTTATCTAAACATCCTCCTCCTCAAGATTGATATTCATAAACCATATGGAAAACCTGATTGCGACTTTTTCCTTCAATCCCTCAAGGACCTTGTATGTGGGTCTAGGTCCATCAAAATGGTCTCCATAGTGTTTGTGAACACTATTTCTTGCATCAAGGTCAATGGTTAGCACTCTCTCTCTTTCTTGCTATTTTCCTTAAGTGCTCCATGAGATATGTGTGCTCAATTGACCCTCTACCTTTTGCCATCAAGTCATCCAATAGGGTTAGGTATTAGGCAGTTCTAAGACTCTTTGCCAATGAAACCAATGTTTTTCGATAGAATGATACTAGATGTGTCTCTTACTTTTGGAATTTTCTTGACAATTATTTCAGGTCTCTATGTCTAGAATCAACCACTCAAAACACTACTTTCAAGTTTTTCTTAGGGCTTTTTCTATAATTTCTAAGGAATTAAGGTCTCCAAGAGCTTCCCTATGGCCAAGTTTTTTTTATTGTTGGACATCTTTTTGGCTTTTGGGGTCTCCATGGGCTAGAGGTGGGACTTAATGCATTCAAATCTTGATAAAAAGCTCCATTACGAGAAGAGAATCCAACTTAATGTGGTGAGGCCTATGATGATGGTTGACTTTTTCATCATTTCCTCTAGCAACTACTTCTTGGCTTGTTGGTGGTCGAGTGATAAGGAGTTGCAAAAGATGGCAGAAGATTGTAGCATTTTCCTTTGGATGGGTGATCCAAACAAGAGGGGAGTGCTGAAGATCAATTGGAAAATTCATTCATGCTTGAAGTATTTGGATGGTCTAAGAATTCCCTATGTGGACGCCCTAACAAACAAGCTTGTAGCCAAATAAATATTCAATGCTTGGCGTAATTATGGTACTTATTGCGCCAAGCTCATCTTTGGAATCAACAATGCCCTCTCTCTTATGGGGATCCTTAGATGGAAAGAAGCTCTTGTTCTTGCCATTCTCAATTGTATCGAAGGGTTCTGATCTGGTTCACCCCATGTTGAAAGTTTGGAACAAGATGAAACCCTTTTGTTCCATCAATGAGAATTGGAAGTAGGCATCTAGCATTAAACAACACAATTCTATTTGGTTGCCTAATTTGGGTATCAAAAGAGTGGCAAATGAAAAGCTCCTGGGAGCCAAGAGACTCTTGAACAAAGGGTTTTCCATATGTAAGTACTATTGCAACCATGATAAAGGACACTAGATTAGATTTGAAGACATTAATCTCATTTACAGAGTCAACATTGAAGATTGGTGCATGTTAAGGTGTAGAACCAATGCTTGGGGCAAATCAAAGACCTACCTTATGCATGATTTAGATTCTCCTCAATTGAAGGGTCTAAAGTGGTGTAATGGCAAGAAAATGGAGGAAATTCTAAGAATCAATAAAAATTTAGACTTCCATCACTCTTTAAAATAGAAGAGGTTCCCAAACCAAACCTAAACTACATGGATCTTCAAGTTCAGGGACCTATGGCACTAGCTTATTGAGACCAAGAAAGCACTCCTTATGTGGTAGATTCTCTACAGAGGTATATGGACCAATGTCAAATCTAATACAATTTACAATGCTTCCCCATGGTGCAAGGGATTCTGTAGCAACATGGAAGACTTAGTTCACCTTTCCTTTTCTTTTCTAAGGAGAATAGTGACTTGGTAGCACCTCAACATGCTTCTTTTGTTGGTTCACCAAGTCAATTGGAAGCAAGTTTTGCTCACTAAATAAATTGGTTTCTCTTCAACCTTGTGGAATGCTATTAGGAGTGAATTGGTTTAGAAAACCTAGAAGAAAAGGTGTGAACTTTGACAAACCTGAGAGAGAGAGAAGTCCCTTAGATGTCTAGGAAAAGGATTAACTGTAAGTCTCTCCCTTTGGGCACCACAAGATGTTTATCTTAGAAAATAACAAGATAAAAACGAGTGGGACCCTCATGAGAAAGATGAAAAGATTATAAACCTTCTTTTTAAGTCTCTCTAACATTTGTATATCTTGTTTTTTTAATTTAAATTGCTTTTCTCAAGAAAAAAGGTTTATTCTTTAACCATTCCACAATATCAAATAAAATTCTTAGGTGGTGGATGAAACAAGATCTACAATTTTCTTGATTCTCATACAATAATATTGAAGCTTCATGTATATGGATATATATATCTTGTTATGATTTTGTTCCCTCATTCTAACATGATATCTCTTACATTGAAATGGAAGTAAATGAGAGGCATCTTATGTGATCATTTGTCCCGAAGCCAATGATTCTACTATTATTAAGTTGCGGGCGTTTACTTTCTTCCCTTCTCGTCGTTCATTTTAAAGGAAATGTTGTGATTAGATTAAAAGATAAGGGGAAGAATACAAGAGCTTTTATTGAATAAAAATATTGCACCACTATTCAACATGACTTATGTTCTATGAAAAAGCACCGAGTAGAGTGGTTTTTACAACCTACTACTTGAGATACATATGTAAAACAAGGCCTCAAGGTTTTCCACTCATTTTCAAAATCATCAACACTACATATTTTGGATAATCAATCCTGTTCTTTTGAGATTGATCAAAGTTTATGCTTTAGCATTGTAGATCATCTCTGCTAGTGGATCAATGAGGATCAAAAAAGTTTCATCAAAGGTATATCCATCCTTGGAGCTATCGTTGATATTTTGGAAGGCTTCGAGCAAGCAATGGAAGGTTCTCAGAACATCCTCTTCCTCAAGATTGATTTTGATAGAGTGTGATTGGGACTTTATCCTCCAATTTCTCAAGGACCTTGGATGTGGAGCTATGTCTATCAAAATGTTCTCCACACTGCTTGAAAACACCATTGCTTTAGCATTGTAGATCATGTCCGCTAGTGGATCGATGAGGATCAAAAAAGTTTCATTAAAGGTATATCCATCCTTGAAGCTATCGTTGATATTTTGGAGGGCTTAGAGCAAGCAATGGAAGGTTCTCAGAACATTCTCTTCCTCAAGATTGATTTTGATAGAGTGTGATTGGGACTTTATCCTTGAATTTCTCAAGGACCTTGGATGTGGGCCTAGGTCTATGAAAATGTTCTCCACACTGCTTGAAAACACCATTTCTTGCATCAACATCCAGACAATAAACAACAAGCTAAAAATTATATGGGTTCCCCACGATGGGGATGAAAAACTTATCAACCTTCGTTGTGACTCTTCAAAATTTTCTTGTAAATTTTCCCTATTTATAATTTAAATCTTGTTTTGCAAAAGAAAAGATCTTGTTCATTCCCATAGAGGTTACTCTTTTATTGATTTAAGAGATTAAGCCGATCGATCCTTTCTAAAGCTATTTTAAACTTTCCTTACATCAAAAGTACTTTAAATTACAAAAAGAACAAAAAAAAGAGAATTACAATAAACTTAAGAAAATTTATAAAGGAGGTTAATTAGCTTTTGTTTTCCTTCATGCAAGATCCATTTGGCTTTGAGTTTGTTATTCTGAGAAAAAAAGCTTTATTTAATGGGGAGCTTTCTTTTATGGCTATTCATTCTTTTGCCTAATTATTCGAAGGATTTATCTACGGATCACTCCTTCTGATACAATCAAAGTTTTGAGTGCATCTTTCCTCATAGATTTTCACAAGGCCTCCCCTCTTATGCATTCCATTTTCACAAGCCCTCCCCTCTTATGCATTCCAAAGGGAAGATGAGCATCCAATAAGTAGGATGGTCAAGCAGGGTAGAACAGTTGTATAATTTTTTGCATCATCCCTTTTTTTACAGAATCATTTTTAAATTTCTTTTTACATTTTGAAAAGGTTCTCAAAAAGGTTGTCTAGTGTAGGGTACTCCAAGACTCTTCCAACATACAAAAGTCATAGTCTCAGTTCCTTCCTTGAAGTTTTAGGTTTTTTGATGCTTATAACATGCTTCAATCATTCAAAATAGGGTGCCATCCTTGGCAAAAGTTGTCCATTCAAGGTAGGGAAGCATTCCTCTTGGAGTTAGACGTCTGTGGAAGCACGCGAACAACACAAGGAAGAAGAAGAAGCTTGGAGCCTAAACACACAATACTGAATGTATCACTAGAGAATGTACAAAGATAAGTAGGCCATTAGGGCAATAGGCGTATATACAAGCCAGGGGAAAAAAACCTCCTAAAGAGGGAAAAAAGTGCCCCGGTGGTCCTAGTGTGTTCACACACATCACTACATAAATATATCAACAAATCCCCCCTGGGAGTGATGCGGTGAACAAGAAGCTGGCACTCATGTATAACAAAGTGCCAAGCTACGTGGAAATCACTCCACAAAAGGAAGTAAGCCCAAAGCTTTGCGGAAAGCTTCAAACTTCTCCCTAGGTAGAGCCTTTGTGAAAAGGTCTGCTATGTTCTCCTCTGTGGGCACATATGCCAAGCTGATCTCCCCAGCAGAGAACCTCTCCCTGACATAGTGATAATGCACCTCAATGTGCTTAGTGCGATCATGGAACACAGGGTTCCTCGCAACTGCCAATGCTCTCTGACTATTAGTGAAGATGGTGGTGGCAGAAGTATGACCAACACCCAAATCAGCCATAAGGCGTCTGAGCCACACACACTCAACAGTAGCTCTGAAAGCTGCCCTATACTCAGCCTCACAACTGGAAGTGGCCATAGTAGGTTGCTTCTTGCTCAACCAAGATATACATGAGCTACCAAGCATGAAGCAAAAACCACTAGTGGACACACGAGTGTCATAGCAACCAACCCAATCTGAGTCAGAAAAAGCATGCAAATCTGGCGGTAGTGATCCCCCCTTGGGATAAAACAACCCAAGTAGCCGAGTACCACTCAAGTAGCGAAAGATGTGCTTAACTTCCTTCCAATGTGTGACTCCTGGGCAATGCATAAACTTGCTCATCTGTGAGACAACAAACTGAATATCTGGCCGAGTAATGCATAAGTAAATCAAGCATCCAATAGCCTGCTGATAGAGAACAGCATCAAGTGCATCTCCAGCATCATGAAGACTCAATCGTAAACCTGTCTCCATAGGAGTGGCAATAGGCTTACAGTCTTCAAGGCCAAAACGCTGCAATAATGTGTCAAAATATTTTGTTTGACACAAAGCCATTCCACCATCAACTTGCATAAACTGAATGCCCAAATAGTGACGCAAATGTCCCAAATCAGACATCTCGAATGAGGCATGCAAATCAGCCTTGAAATCAGCAATATGCTTTTCAATAGGACCAGTGAGCAGCATGTTGTCAACCTAGACAACAATGATCAGAAGCACATCATTAGCACGCTTAACATATAAGGTGCTTTCAGTTGGACTGTTCTCAAAACCATGTGCAACCAAATAGGCATGTATCTTCTCATACCAAGCACGTGGTGCTTGCTTATAACCATATAATGCCTTCTTTAACCTGCACCCCTAGTTTTCATGCCCTTTCTGCACAAAGCCATGGGGCTGAAAAACATACACTTCATCATGCAAGTCACCATTCAGAAATGTTGTTTTAATGTCCAGCTGATGTACATTCCAACCATGATGGGCTGCAAGTGCACAAATACTCCGAACAGTAGTCATATGGCATGTAGGTGCAAAGGTCTCATCAAAATCAATGCCTCTTTCCTACGCATAACCCTTTGCAACGAGCCTAGCCTTATACCTGTCAATTGTACCATCAGGTTTACGCTTCAGCTTGTATACCCACTTAGTGCCAATGGCCTTCTTGCCAGGAGGCAAGTCACATAAAGACCATGTACCATTCTTCATTATAGCATCATATTCAGATTGCATAGCAGCTATCCAATTTTCTGAATTTTGTGCTTCATCAAAAGAAACAGGCTCATTCTCATCATAGAGACTAGACGCAGCCATAGCATAGCAATCTGATGCAAAGGAGGCACTATGAGAGCCTGAATGAGTACGATATGACAAAGGTCCATCTAATTTGCTATCATGCAAAGTCTGCACCAGCCATTTTGGCACAGTTTTTGCCTGCTCAATATGAGCTCTCTCATCAACCAGTGCATCATGTAAATCTGCATCAGAAATGGAATGATCTGCATCATCATATGAAACCTGCAAAGGCTGAGAAGTTGCCTCATTAGGACCAGCACTAGACTGTCCACCTGTAAAAAGAGGCATCAAAGTATCATACATGTCTTTGGAGCTAACAAATGTCTCCTTAGTACATGAAAGCAATGGCTGAATAGAATCTTCCACAAAGACAACATCACGGCTAACCAAAATGCATTTAGTCTGTGGATGATACAGACGATAGCCTTTACTTTCATAACTGTACCCAACAAAAATACATTTTACTGCCTTATCATCCAATTTTCTGTGATGTTTTTCAAGCACTAGTGCATATGCCAAACAACCAAAAACACGCAGATGAGCAACAGATGGCTTGCGGTCATGCCAAGCCTCATATGGAGTGATAGACTGCATCGCTTTAGTGGGACACCTGTTCAGTACATATGCTGCACACATGACAGCCTCAAGCCAGAAACTATGTGGTAAGGCCTGACTTTTGACCATGCACCTCGCCATCTCCATGAGTGACCTGTTCTTTCATTCAGCAACTCCATTCTCTTGAGGTGTATAAGGCACTGTACACTGGTGTTTTATCCCACGTTCAGCCAGAAATGCATTAAAATCAGAAGACATATATTCCCCCCCTTGATCAGAACGGAGGGTGCCCATTTTACATGCTGACAAATTTTCAGCCAAAACCAAAAATTGTTTAAAGCACATGAACACTTCGGACTTTGCTTTGAGTGGATATACCCATGCATGCCTGGAAAAATCATCAATGAAAGTCACGAAGTAAAGGTAATTTCCAAAAGAGGGTGTCTGCATAGGACCACAGACATCACTATGTACAAGCTGCAATTTCTGTGTAGCCCGAACTGAACCATCTTTTGGAAAGGAGGAACACTGCATTTTGCCCAAAATACAACCTTCACAAACATGTTTTCTAGGTGCCTCAAGTTTGGGCAAAGAGGACACCATTTCAGATTTCTGCAGGCATAGCAAACTAGCAAAATTCAGATGACCAAAGCGTGCATGCCAAAGCTTTGCATCTGACATAGCCTGAGAATCATTTACTTCACATGCCAAATCATTTTTAGATCTGTCATAGTCTATGAGCTTATACAGCCCACGACATAAAATGCCAGAAGCAATAATCACATTGCCATTTGACAGATCATGAACTGTACATCTGTCATCAACAAATTTCACAACCAAGCCAATCTTGGCTAATGCAGAAACCGATAACAGATTCTTCTTGATCATTGGCACAAATAAAGAATCTTACAAAGTGAAAGAACTACCATCAGCAGTAGTCAAAATTATCTTACCAACTCCCATAATAGGATAAGAGGAGTTGTTGGCACATGTAACAGTATTCCCTATAGGGGCACGCTCGAGTGAAGAGAAGAGACTGCCCTGCGAGGTAATATGTTTGGTTGCCCCACTGTCAAAATACCAAACATCTGAGTCTAGTGCACATAGTAGTAAACACCCATTCTTCTTCCTGTACAAGATTTGCAGACTCTGTTTTTGGTGTAGAGGCCTCTGCAACAACCATTCCAGCCTCTTTCTTCTTTGCCTCTTTAGCAGCCAGTTTTGGACAGTTCTTTATGATATGATCATTCCCTTTATAGTACTTACAAAACAATTTCTACTTTTCTGATTTCTTCTCATCTTTATCTTCCTTCTTCGAATATGCAGAATTAGCAGATTTCTGCTTACTAGTTGAAGAGCTCCATTTTCCTTTGCCCTTCTGACTAGCCAAGAAAGCTTGATCTGCAACTCGCATAATGGACTTGTTTTGCCTAGACTGATCTTCCTGCAACAAAACAGAGACTAACTCCTCAAATGATAAGGCATTTGGATTGCCTTTCATCATCAACCGAAGAGTAGAAGCAAAACTCTGATATGAATCAGGAAGACCATTCAAAACGGTTTGCACAAGTGAGCTATCTGGTATAACCTCATCAGCAGAAATCAACTGTTCCTTCAAGTCTTTGATCTTCATTAGGAAACTGTCCATAGAATCACCTTGATTCATGTGCTCACTCTCCAACTGTTTTTGGAGGTAAGCAACATGAGCCTCATTCCTAGCTTGGTACAATGTGTGTAAGTGTATCCCAAGCATCCTTAGCTGCTCTGCAAGAGCGAATGTGAGGAATAATGGCATGTTTGATAGACAAAGCTATCAATGCATGTGCTTGGGCATCTCTGCCATCCCAACGAATCTGCTCTATAGTAGGTGCAATAGAAACAACAGCACAAACAGGAATCTGCGGAATATCATCTTCGACACCATCTTCATCAGCTCCAGCACCTGTATTTGTAGTACCTGTTATCACAGGTGTAACAGGACGTCTTTCAACATCCTGCACAATGTTCCACAATCTTTTTGCATCCAATACATGTCGCAACATATAAGCCCATGATGGGTAGTTGGTACCATCCAACTTATCCTCAACAGCCAACATACAGAATACATCACTGCTTTCAGCCATGGCTGGTGACTAAAATACCTTGATGCAAAAAATTGACTGTATCTCAAAAAGTTGAACGAAACTGCCCAGACGAGTTCTGCTAAACCTGTAGCAGACTTCGAGATGCTTATACTAGAGAACAGAAACAGGTATATACCTTTGGCACAAAAAGATGAAATAGCCTACACAAGCGCTACAATAGTGCGTTCGGAGGAGTGTCGATGGTGCCCTAGATGAAGCGATGACCTGCTCTGATAGCAATTGTTGGAGTTAGACGTCTGTGGAAGCACGCAAACAGCACAAGGAAGAAGAAGAAGCTTGGAGCCCAAACACACAATACTGAATGTATTACTAGAGAATGTACAAAGATAAGTAGCCCATTAGGGCAATAGGCATATATACAAGCCGGGGAAAAAAACCTCCTAAAGAGAGAAAAAAGTGCCCCGGTGGTCTTAGTGTGTTCACACACATCACTACTACCTAAATATATCAACAATTCCTCCTCATACTCATTTGACCAAACATGAAAAGAATGATCTTCTATTTTCTCTAACTTCTATGTCTTACTTGCTACACTATTTGGACCTATTTGTACTCTCTTAGGGGGCTGATTTTATTTTCTTGACTTTTAGGTCCCTCCTCTTCCCTTGCCCTAGTAGCTATACGAATTACTAGTGTTTGTTTTTTTTTCCTTTTTAAGAGGAAGTTCGGTGAAGCCTAATCTCTTGGTGTTTCTTCTTGGAATATATATTGTTTTTATATTTCTAATTTTTTTCATCCACTATGTATAGCTTGAATCTTTTCCTTTAAAAAAATCATTTTTCTCTTGCTAGGATCTTTGCTTATCATTGCATGATCTTTTTGGTAATGACCCTCCGTGTTATGATTTTTGGAAAGGTATGTACATAGTCAACTCGTTCCCTCTCATTGAGATAGTACATTACTATGTGCCCTCCCTTCATGACAATGCCAACACTCGACTTGATTTGAAGTCAAGTTTCTGGTTTAAGTCCACATCCTATAGGTGGATTGGTATGGCACTGGTTTCTTAAGGTGAAGGTCGAGTGTTCAACTCCCGGGTTAGACATGTAAAGCTTTTGCTAGTTTCAACCAGATGTAACTCAGTTGTAACCTAGACTAACTTCGGCTTCGTGAGATATGGGGGGTCGCACGAGTACTAAGCCCATTCACTTGTACAATTCTTCTTTCAAAGTTAAAGCGAGGGGAGTAAGCACCTACCAAACCTCCTTATTAAAAAAAAAGTTTGTGGCTTATCATTGTCTAGGTTATACAATGCTTAAAGCCTTTGAAGAGCCCCATTCTTAAAATGGAGAGGGGTTTCCATTTTTGGATGGAGATGAACTAGATTTAGATAGGAGTGAGATTTCCTCTTGCAACTTCATATAAAACTTATAAGTTCATCCTCTGTAGCTTATCCTTTTTATCATCTTGATGATGATGATAGCAGTTCAAAAGGCCGTATGCACAAGCTCTCTTTTTCTGTATGCAAATTGCAATTTGTAAAGAGAAGTGGAGACCTAGCATGTGGATTGGGAGATGGAAAAGACAATATGTGAGTCATGATAACAACATATGGGGATTCGATAGATATATGAGAGAGAGCGCGCGCTTGAGAGAGAAAGAGAGAGAGAGAGAGAAGGTGACAAAAAAAAAATCCAACATAGAGTGTGATAGCACCCGTGCTGATTGTTGGCAAAAGTGCATGGATGCACACCTTTTTAGTGAAGGTGTGTGGAGAGAGAGAGAGAACTGCATGCAAGATTCAAACCTCACGGCCCATATAATGGCGGTTTGGCAATATAGTGGCAACTGGGGAATGGAGAGAGAGAGAGAGAGAGAGAGAGAGAGAGAGAGAGAGAGAGAAAAAGGGAGAGAGAGAGAGAGTAAGGTGGATAGAGGGGAAGGATAAGGAAGACAAGGGAGAAGTCCCCACATATGTTTGCGCATATGATCCTTTCTACGGTGTAGTGATGTTATGTAAACTTGGGTGATGACAAGGAAATGAACGGGGGAAGCAGAGTATGCATACATGCGTGTGTGAATGGAGTTGGCGATGTGTCTATGCATATAAAAGAGATCAATGACTCTTGATAATAAACTGAAGGTGTGCATGTAGGGAATTCCGTGAGTGTTTAGGTGCATAAGAGAATGTGAACCACTAAGGAGATATGAAGACGTAGAGAAGAGGGGAACCACAGGAGAAGAAGGGTACATTGAGAGTCGGAAGTAAGAGGTGGCTCATAGAAGAGGGGAGAAAAGCTACACCTTCTTCTTTCCTTTGCAAAGATCTATACACACAAACTTGACCCTAGGATCCATGGCTCCTTTGATCTCACGCATAGTAGGGTTTTAACCTCATTAGGTTAACCAAGGGATAGAGACAACCACTTGTTCTGGAAGTATCCTCTTCACCATATATGGGTCTACCCAATCTAGTGTGAGCTTTTGACCATTAGCCTCTAGTTTTGGTACGCTTGTGCTTCTTGGATAGCATCTACGTGGTCACATTGAGTGCCTCAATTAGAAGCACCATAATTATGGTAATTTTCATGAAAACGATTCCATTGGGGCCCCCTAGCAAACCATGGACTATAAATTCGATTGCAGCATGCCATCAACTTGGACACGCTTTCCTTTTTATGATACATTGAATATATATAAAGGTCTTATGAACTCAATAAAATAAACGGAAAGGAACACATTTGTCTCTCTCTCACACACATACACACACACACACACACACACACACATATATATATATATATATATATATATATATATATATATATATATATATATATATATATATATATATATATATATATATAATCGACACATCCACATATTTCTCTCACCCATATACGTTTCTCTCTCATATGGTCTTAGTCATATGTGAAAACTTCAAGATAGCTTCCATGAAGTGCAAATGTATAGCTTTGAAAAGCATTCAGAGTCCTTCTCTATAGTCACATACACATTTGGTTTTTCTTCCTCACATACACGTTTGGTTTTTCTTCCTCATTTCGAGTGCACATAAGTAAGACTCATCATGTACTCACTTACGGATCCATGAATGGACACTACTCACACATTGTGAAGTCGTAAGTATAACATTTTGGGTTCTTAAATGGACAAGTCACATGCCATTAAGTTACTATACTTCCTAAAATATATTTTCTTATAAAAAAAAATTAAGATTCATGGAGAGGCTTTTAACTTGAGTATACTCATTGTTGGGGGATTCTTAGACAAGAAGGAGTTTGAGGGTTTGTAAGAGAAAAAGAAAAGACCAGGAGAGGAAATACACCTTGGAAGCTTCTGCCGATTGATTACAGTAAGACAATTACAATGTTTGAAGCACAATACAAACCAATACTTCTGTGCACAATTCCACAGAGTGTTCAATGACAAAATACCAAATACCCTAAAGTCTTCTTGCTGCCAGCCTCCTCTGCACCAGACCTCCACCTGCTTCAAGCTTATCCTTGTGCACACCTTGCACCAAACTTCCACTATGGGGGAGGAATGAATACCTTATGTCGGCACGCGCACACTGCACTGAGACCTTGAGATCCTTGGGGGACTAGCTTAGCACTCTCTGCACAATCCCTTAGTCACTCTCCATGCACTCCTTCAACTCCACTTCTCTGTGTCGCACACTGGTGACTCTTGCCCTTCTCTCTCTTGCTTCACTTAGACTATGCTTCTCTTGCTTACTCTAGAATTGGTCCAAGAATAGTCCTTGCCTTGAGTTGAGTGTGTTGATCACGTACGCTCCTAACTGCAATAGTATCTTGGTGCTCACTTTGATGTCCCAAGATTGTCCTCCCAAGTGGCAGCCAACGACTCCCTGTTTTGTCCTGTAGTGACTTTAGACTAAAACCAAAAAAATTTTAATTGGGGGGCCATACTTTCCCCTGTGCGTACGCTACCGCTTCACATACCTTCACATTTCCTTTTAAGTCTTCACTTTTGCACATAAGAGAGGGTTCACCTGAACCTTCCAAAATACTTTAAAAAACACTTTGAACCTTAGGGAAATTAGAGAAAATACCTCTGCAACCTCCAATCCACTTTCTCCAATTTACCCTTTGTGGAAAATTAATTGTGCACTACCTGTGCACTTTGACACCTGCACTTTAGCACTTTGACTTTGCACCTGTTGACTTTGACCTTGACCTTGTTGACTTTGACCTTTTGACTTTGATTGTAGTTGACTTTGACCAATATGACTTTTATGGGCTCAACAATTGCTCACCACCTAATGTGCTCTCCGTCCCGGAGAGCTACAGCCAAAACTCTAAGCATATAGGACACCATGATAATGGAGCTGCAAAAACTTGAAGAGGACATCTGAGCAGCAACCAATTCCACCAAAAGCAGGATAGAACAAGCACCAGAGAAGAACCAAAAATTGGATTTTGCCATGGAAAAGCAAAGGGTTGCAATGGGAGGGTAGAAAGGAGTAGGAGGGGAGGGCTGAGGGGCGGGGATTGAAGGGATAGGGGGGTTAAGGATGTGGCTGGGCAGATTAGTAAAGGCAGGGCATGGGGGTATGATGATGGGGTCTGGAGGGGGTGAAAATGATCAAACAGTAGAGCTACAGAGGGTGCATGTTGGAGATTATGAAACATAAGGTAAGACAAGGTGAGAATAGACCATGTGGACAATGTGGTGAAATAAAAACATGTGATAATTGTGTTCAAAACATGTGGGTTGTGACCAAAAGTCAGAGAAAAGTTGGAATTTGGAAAAATAAAGCCAAAAACTGAGTTCAGAGGTGCCAAAAAACATGAAAATGACTCCATTTTTGTAAAAAACGGCCAACCGAGGCACGATCCAGAGCCAAAATCTTTGAGCCATAAAAAAAAAAGATAAATATATATATATTTCTTTTTTTTTTTTTGTTGAACGCCCATACAGATAAAAATAAAAAGAAAAAAAAATAAAATAAATAAAATAAAAAATAAAAAATAAAAATAATAAAATAAAAAATAAGAAAATAAACAAAATAAATTAAAAAAAAAATAATTTGGGGGGGGGGGGGGGGGATTGGTCGGTGGGGGTTGGTCGGTGGGGGGCAGGGGGGGGCGGGGGGGGGGGCTGTCAGAACGGGGGGGGGGGGGGGGGTTAAATAAAAAAACTGAAGAAAAATACATAAAAAATCCAAACAAATGGCAAAAAATATCCAAAAAATCTTCAGTAAATTCGAAAAAAATTTCCTACAGTTTTAAGCCAGTTTCTTCACTCAAAACCATAGAGAGCTTCCTTTATTCCTCAAATTTGGCAAGACACATGAAAAAGGAGAAAAATGCTAGAAAAATTCTAAAAAATGCTTGAAAAATTCTGAAAAAATCCTAAAAATTCCAAAAATTGTACCTTTGCAAAGTTGATGAAATGGCTGCTAAATTTGCTAAAAACTCATGAAACAAGCATGAAATGGATAAAGAAAACTACTAAAACTTCAGTAAAAATGACGAGAAAAGACTATGTACAACCTGGACAAATTTTGTAGGTTCCAGGTGATCCATAATTCTTCAATTGGCTTGATGATATTCCTTTAGCCATGATCTTTATATGTTGACCCCGAGAAACTCCTCCATAATCTCCAATTGTATTGCATTTCATTTGTTTTAGCTTCTTGTTGGGCACACTGATGATCTGATAGGGGTATCTTGAATCCTTCAGAAAAATATTATCTCCTTCATACTACATCCTTTGTATCTTTGTTTCAGCCACATTATGACTTAATCTGCAAAATTTTATTTTTGCTATTCCGGCTTCTTCATCCAATGGAATCCTCTGATTCCAAAGACTGGCAGGTACACCTTCCACATTCTTGTAAAGCCTTGCACTTGCTATCATAAGAATTGACATAACAGATGATAGCCATAACAGTATCCATAAAAAAATGGCCATTGACATATGAATTGGAGTAGCATCATCACTGCTGGATGTAAGGGCTTTGCTTTTCTTCTCTTTGCTATGGCCTTTGACTCAGACTGTTTCAACCTGAGTGATTTCCTCTTTTTCTTCATATGCTTCTTCTTTACTTGAGTTTGGAAAAATTCGATAGCAGGAAGATGGGTCTTCTGCATGGAGCCAAGCCAACATGTTTTCATCTTCATATAAATCTGCTCCTTCAAATAGGTCTGCTTCTGGGTTGACCACCACTTCTTCTTCCATACAAATACCAATTGTCTACATCATGCTAGTATTTCTCTGATTGTTTGCTCCATCTTCTAAAATTATTTGCTGCAACTCTTTTCGCTCTTGTTTTACCCACATTGTGTCCTTGCCCCAGTCATGCAGCACATTGGCATGCCTTAACCAAGGTCTCCCAATTAACAGAGGGAAGCTTCCTTCTACCTGTGGCAGCCTTAAAACAACAACGTCCAAGTTGAAGATGGTACCTTGTATCTTGACTGGAACTCCAGGGACCACTCCCATAGGCCTTACTATGCTTTGGTCTGCCATTGTTACAGTGAAGTTGGCAGGTCGTGAAGGGTATAGTCCAATCTTTTTCATGGTATATTCAGGCATCAAGTTAATGCCAGAACCACCATCCACAATAACTCCTTGAAACTCATGACCTTTAATAGAGACTGTTAGCCGAGGGCTCTTGTAATCTGTGAGGGGTGCTTCCCCTGCACTTTTATCTTTATGCATAACAGCAGTCTTTGCCACTAAACTTGTTGTGGACATTTCATCAATTATCTACAAGAGTTCTGACCTGAATTTCCCATCCATCTTTATTAAATCAAAAATACTAACCTCCTTTTTCATGGACTTGAGTAGTCTGGAGGCTTCTGATTCCTTAAGAGCCTGGGCCCCATTTGACTTATCAAACTCCTCATGAGCCCTGTTGAATGCATGTCCAATAGCATCACTGGTACCTATGAAATTTTCTTTTTGCCTTGTGTCTGCACATGTGGTGGCTTTGTACTCAGACACACCTTTGTCTTTGTTTAATCCATTAATCACTGATTCTTGACCCATGTCCACTGGAGCCTTCCCCTTGCTTCTTGTCTGCACTGTAAAAGATTCAATTTCCTCTAACTACACCACCCTAGTAGATGGTGATGGCACCTTAACTTGACCTACCATTTCTTCTTCCTGCACAGAAATCATTTGAATGTGGGGCTTGGATGAAGAGGCTTGATTCTTAGGACAACAATTTGTATAGTGGTCTCTGGCCTCTGGGCAGTTTCTGCAAGGAGGGGCATTTTTTGGTAGGGTGCACCTACTTTGATAGTGCCCATATTCTCCACATCTGAAACAAATAATTGGCCTCCTTGGCCCATTTCCAAAGTTATCCCTCTGTCTAGGGTTATAAGTGTTACCTTGATTGGGTGCAGCTTCCATCACATTTGCTGGTGGTAGGGGTCCTCCTTGTGTCCAGTATGTTGTTGCAGGAATTCCCCTTGATTGGCATTCATGAGCCTCATGACCAACTTTCCTCCATAATCAGCAAGTTACACTTAACAGAGGACACTCACTTACTATATGCCCTTGCTTGCTGCACATGGAACACCAAAGTCCACTCTTGATGCCACCTCCTTTGAGCTGCTACAACTCCTGTCGCAGCTGAGCCAATTCCTGTGCTTGGGCCTCCTCCTCCTTTTGGAGCTTTAGTGCTTCAATCTCCCTTCTCAATTGAGCAACAACATTCTCCTCCTCTTTGTAGGGCTTATTTCTTTTTAAGCCCTCCAGCTCCTTCCTTAGCTGGATCACTGGATCCTCCATTTTTGTACCATATGTTGGTTGGGAAGAAGTTGCTCCATAGTGGTGCCTTATCTGCTCCAGGCGTGTAGCTGTGTTGATGAACTCCTCTATGGAGGCTGTAGGTAACACTAATTCCTTTATTTTGCATTGGGTGGCCACTGGTAGGGGCTTGCCTAACCATTTCTTAACAAAAAAGTCATGTGGTGGATCTGGCAATTTAGCCATTAGTGCTTTGGCCCTACTCACAAACTCTGGGAACTTTTCTCCTGGACCCAATCTCAAATTTTCTAGCTCTTCTATGATGATCTCCGTAGTGTTGCCATGGTGGAATTGATTTTTAAAAGCATCTTTCATCAAATCCCAAGTGGTAAAATGGTTTTCAGCAAATTGGCTGAACCACTTATCTGTTAATCCTTCTAATGTGGCAGGGAAGAGAATAAAAAAGGCATCCTCCCTACCCATTAAGCCTCTAGTCTTACATAGTGCCAAAAACCTTCTAATGTGTTCATCCAGATCCTCCTGAGCTAGGCCTTTAAAAGAAGGAAACTTTATATTTAATCTTGAGAGTAAGGTTTCCAAGTCTACCTGTCCCGCCATGCTCTTTACTGATGAAGTTGATGATAGTGGACTGGAGGATCTTCTAACAACCTTCCTTCTTGTTTGCTTGCAGGTGACCCTCAATGTTTGGGACCGTGTTGCGGTCATGAGCAGCTCATAGCCCACTTAATATGAGACACTTGATAAGAATATTTACCTTTTGGTTGATGAAGTAGCATTGTAGTACTGTCGACACTTGATCTCTTCTATACTTTGCACTTGGTTTCTCCTAAGCTCAAATCTCCTTGGAAGTCCCACCGGGCATGCCAAATTTTGTTGGGGGATTCTTAGACAAGAAGGAGTTTGAGGGTTTGTAGGAGAAGAGGAAAAGACCAGGAGAGGAAATACACCTTGGAAGCTTCTGTCGATTGATTACAGTAAGACAATTACAATGTTTGAAGCACAATACAAACCAATACTTCTATGCACAATCCCACAGAGTGCTCAATGACAAAATACCAAATACCCTAAAGTCTTCTTGCCGCCAGCCTCCTCTGCACCAGACCTCCACCTGCTTCAAGCTTATCCTTGTGCACACCTTGCACCAAGCTTCCACTAAGGGGGAGGAATGAATACCTTCTGTCAGCACGCGCACACTGCAAGGAGACCTTGAGATCCTTGGGGGACTAGCTTAGCACTCTCTGCACAATCCCTTAGTCACTCTCCATGCACTCCTTCAACTCCACTTCTCTGCGTCGCACACTGGTGACTCTTGCCCTTCTCTCTCTTGCTTCACTAAGACTATGCTTCTCTTGCTTACTCTAGAATTGGTCCAAGAATAGTCCTTGCCTTGAGTTGAGTGTGTTGATCACGTACGCTCCTAACTGCAATAGTAACTTGGTGCTCACTTTGATGTCCCAAGATTGTCCTCCCAAGTGGCAGCCAACAACTCCCTGTTTTGTCTTGTAGTGACTTTAGACTAAAACCAAAAAAATTTTAATTGGGGGGCCATACTTTCCCCTGTGCATACGCTGCCGCTTCACATACCTTCACATTTCCTTTTAAGTCTTCACTTTTGCACATAAGAGAGGATTCACCTGAACCTTCCAAATTACTTTAAAAAACACTTTGAACCTTAGGGAAATTAGAGAAAATACCTTTGCAACCTGCAATCCACTTTCTCCAATTTACCCTTTGTGGACAATTAATTGTGCACTACCTGTGCACTTTGACACCTGCACTTTAGCACTTTGACTTTGCACCTGTTGACTTTGACCTTGACCTTGTTGACTTTGACTAGTTGACTTTGATCTTTTGACTTTAACTGCTGTTGACTTTGACCAATATGACTTTTATGGGCTCAACACTCATATTAGAGATGCTTTGGAGATATAAGTTGAAGAGTTGAAGATGAAGATAGCCCAAAAACGTCATGCACCAATCATGAGATGTATGTATGTAATCGAGACCTCTTGTCATAGACCTTTGCATATGTTACATATTGATATGATGCTTTTTACAAATTTCTAGGTTTTGGTGGAGGATTTTGATGGTTTCTATGTTCATAGACACATAGTATAAAGGCGGGCTTGGTGAAATTTTTGGAGAAGTCAGTAAGTGAGCATATTAAAGCATAGGCGACATAGAGAGTGGGTAGAAGAGAAAACATGTCTTTAGATTAATTAAAAAAGAGAAGTCTATTGGTGCTCAAATTAAGGAAAAATAGTCAAAACCTTATTGAAATTTTTCTAGAATTCACAATAGATTTGTCATAGCTTAGAAAAGTTTCCAAGTCTTAAACATGACGAAGAACACCTCACAAATAATGAGAGAAGCTCAATAAAGATAACTACCACATTCGATCATATAGAATGAAAAGTTCTCTTATGGGTAAAAGGACTTCGAGATCTAATTAGTGGAGAGAATGAATGTTGTGAACCTCTAGACAATAAAAATGTATACCAATAAAAATAATACAAGAATTGGATTGAAAAAAATATAGACTAGTGCTTCATTCGATATCCATATGCATATTGGAGAGTCTTATTCCCCATATTATGAAGGCTAGTGCACCTAAAATTATGTGGGATATCATTCATAAGATTTATGGTATGTCCACTAAGACCAGAAAGATTCATCTAAAGCAAAAATTGTATAGTCTATGGCATGGCAATATGTCTATTATAGGCTATCTAGTAGAGATAAGAAAAATCAATGATGCTTCTAGCATCCATTAATTGCACAGTAGAAGATGATGATATGGTTTCTATCATGCTAAATATTAAAGGACCACAATACAAAAGTTTAGACACCTCCATTTCAATGAGAGGCATTATGCCTGAATTTAATGAGCTAGTTACTCTATGTATGATAGAGTAAGTAAATCTTGGCTTGAATGCATCACAAAGTGAAAATTTAAGGGATCATGCAATTTTCCAAAATAGAGGAAGAGGGTCTAGTGATGGAAATCAACCTTTAGAAATACAAATACTTGGGATGTCAAGTAGGAAGATGAAGTTTAAGAGGCACAAGTAGATCCCAAAAACTTGGAAATCGCTAGCATTATGCGAAATATGGTCATTTTGAAAAATATTACTACCACAAGAAAAATACCCAAAGAGGAAAAAATAGAGGCCTTTATGCATCATATGTTAATCTTTTTGTAGAAAGTCTATATAGAGATAGAGACAGAAATAATGAACATGTAATCAATGGCATTTCTATACATGGTAATGATGCAGATTGATGCATAGATTTGGGTTGCACTAATGAAAAGTTTTGGAGAATGGTTTGAATCCAAAGAGTCCTTGAGGACAAAAGAGTATGTAAAAACTAGTGATGAAACACTACATCGTATAAATAACATTGGAAATCTATCACTTGTATAACAAAATAATATCTGAAAATACCTTAAGTCATGTCTTACATGTGACAAGTATCACAAAAAACTTAGTTTCACTTGGTCAACTTGTAGATCAAGATATACAAATGACCTTCAATAGACATGATTGTTTCATTCATGACTTTAAATATGCCAAAGAGGAAAAGTTTTTTATCATGGAAAGAAGATGGATAGACCATTTACGTTTAATATGGGGAGAAAACTTTATGAAAACATGTATGACAAGAATAATCCACACTCTAATATATTTGAATTATGGCATTGAAAAATTGGCCATATAAATTTAAAAAAAAATGTATGGAAAAGAAAATATTAGTGCATGGATTACCAAGATTCAATTATTTAAACTTTGATAGAATTTGTGAAGCATGTGTGTTTGGTAAGTATTAGCAAATGGAATTTCCAGGGAGATAAATGCATAGAAAAAGACCTCTAGAATTGATACACAATGATGTAGTTGATCCACTTACACTAAGTTTGTTGATAGATACCTTTATTTCTTGATATTCATTGATGATTATAGGTATACATGGATATATTTTTTTGAAGCAAAAAGATGAAGTATTTGAATGCTTTGTCAAGTTCAAGAATATGATACAAAATTAATTAGCCATGTATATAAAGTGTTTACAATCATACTAAAGAGAATTTGATCACTACCAACTTTTGCATTAAAGGGCAACTTTATTGTAGATACAGACCACAAAAGTATGGTCTATAAGACATAAAATCATGTAATTGAAGAAGTTGCAATAGCTATGCTTAATGAGAAGAATGTGATATATAATTCTTGGGTAGAAGCATGCTATATGATTGTACATGCCATAGATAGAGCTCCAACAGGAATGTGTATGATTTGAATCCTTTTGAAAGATTATGCAAGCACAAAACAAGTGTAAGTTATTTATGATGTTTTGGGCATATTTGTTATGCATACGTTCCTAGTCAGATAAGACATAAGTTTGACACAAAAATTAAAAAGTGCATATTTGTTGGCTATTCAAAGAAAAATAAGGATATAGATGCTATAATCCTATGAACAAAGAATGTATTGTGAGTAGAGATGTAATATTTGATAAGTTTGCTTCTTGTTATGCATCCAAACATTTGGCAATGATACATAATGATGCAAATGATGATGTGCATAAAGTTCATGATGGGCTAGAGACAAGTCGTAGACATTATGATCATAAGGAAAGTCAAGATTATGTGTTCTGCATTGGTGTAGGGTAAACATCCCTTTCTATTTCCTATCATCTCTCTCTCTCTCTCTCTCTATCTCTCTCTCTCTCTCTCTCTCTCTCTCTCTATCTCTCTCTCTCTCTCTCTCTCTTTGTAAGTCTTTGTAGTGCAAAGGATGCACCATATAGTGTGCAAAGGATGCACCATAACAGTGAGCACACCAAGACCATCTACATGAATCTTTTAGATTCAATCAATTTTTGTTGCCTTTTTTCTCTTTTATCTCATCAGCTTTCATCACTCACCATGGCCCAAGCAGATTAGAGAGATTACACAAGCTTCACGTGATTGACAAGGACTCTATTCCAAGACTCAAATGATTCTAGGTCATCATGTGATATGTACCTTGGAGGAGATAGAAGAGATATACCAATAATCTATTTTGATCCTTTGTGAGAGTTCACTCCATGTTTGTATGGTTAGTTTTACCCTCTTTGCATTTTTTGATGTTTTCATCTTGTACAATAGGTGCTTGAAGCATACCACTCTCTTACAAATATTTAATAGTTTTATCGTTAGGAAAAAAGAGATCTTTCATACTTTACTACGAATGAGCATGATTGATCAAGCCATAAGAAATCTATCTAGGGTAAATCCCATTCCTCTGGGTGAAAGCATGTTAATGTTTACAAAAAATTGAAGTTCAAGACATTGTTAATTAGCTGGAAAAAGATGATCCTTCTTAGCTAAGCCTATGTGTATGACTTTTTGAAAGAGAAAATTAAAAAAATTAGTGGAGAGGTCGACAATACACACATTGTATAGTGGAGCGTGGAGCATTCATGTTGGCTGCCATCGCTATTGGGAGTTTTTCTATGCGATGCATCTTGAGTGGGGAACATTAAGAGATATTGTTTTTCAAGGAGGATCATTCATGACAGATGCCATCACTATCGGCATTTTTTTGTGCACTACATCTTGAGTGAGGAATATTGAAAGAGAGATTGTTTCTCAAGGAGCAAGTTCACAGGATGAGAAGAAACATTAGAGTTTAGCAGAGAGGAAGAAATGAGAGGAGAGCAAAGCTTTGTAGATGAGGTAAACCTTTCAAAATTTCATTTATTTATGGCGAGCATACTAGTTTAAGGTGTGCCTCTGAATTCCCAGGCGATGTTGTGGTTTTTCATGGTTGATTTGCAAAAAACTATACATTCTGTGAAAAAAATGAAATACAATCTATGCATTGGTGGTCTGTACCGATAACTATTTTTGTGCATATCACATATTTTTGTTAAGGTGCAGATTTCTATTTATTAAAGTGCACACAAGGTAAAGAGTTCACTCTGAACAGTGTAATGGATGCTTGGAACAACGTGATAGCTTTAGGAACATATTACATGGTTGGTTTATTTATGAGACTAGAAGAAAATGTCTACAAGTTGTTAGAAACAAGACCACTAGCTTATATGTATTCCCATCTTGTAAGACAAATTAAAATACCCATATCACCAGTCCACAATTGTATAGACATGTTTGCCATTAATGGTGATGTCTACAAGGTCATTTACAATGGTATGTCCTAGAATTTGTAATACCCATGTGAATGATGGACAACTATTTTGTCTGGCACTATGTAGTACACGAATTGACTACTAGATAATTATAAAGTAGTTTCTTAAGTAACCATTTCTCTACTCAAAAGTTCAATCAAGTGGTGGAGTGCTTATTTGTATTTGGTGAGGGCTTGCCCCTAGCACAATTTGTAACTCTTCTTTATTAATATTCAATTTCTTTGTTCTCTCAAAAAATAGTGTGGCAACTCATCCCCCTCGGAACAAAACATGCACCCCTGAAACAAATGAAAGTGATGGTTGTAAAGGTTTTTTCTTTAAATCCAATGATCACATCAATTTAGCATTTGAGTTCTAGTGGAACAAGTGTTATTCAAGAGGGTGGAAGCACGAGTTTGGAAGAAAATGCCATCTATGTACCATCGGAATAGTTTGAATGCACCCATACACTTAAAATAGTAAATAGCTAATAGTTGAACAGTATAGCTAACAGTTGGATCAACATAGCTAACAATCCTTTTAAAATCAAAGTATTTAACATAAGTCTATAAGAACAATTGTATACAATGTTTTGCTATCTGCATACTGAGTGTTTTCATCTATGACATCAAGTATGATCTCAATGTATTCCATGATATATAGCTAACTTCTTTTCATCAAGAGGAATAGCTCTAGAAATAGTGTCTACATACTTGGTACGATTTTGGGTTATTAACCATTTCCAAAGTTACCCACAAAGAGTTCTTGATAGATAGTTATGTCTTTCACTCATTTTCAACTTTGGTAGCATGAGACAACATCTTGGAATGTTGTAAAATAACCTATAAGCAATGGTATCAACTATTAATGTATTCTGAGGCCCGTACTCTACATGTCCCAAAAATGAGCCAGTATCTTGAAATGGATTGCAAAATTCCATAAACATTGATCCTTACCCCAAATACCCATAATTATCTTCTTGAACTCTAGGAAGGTTGTATCAATATATTTATTGACCTTGTCTACATCATAGGCACTCCAAATCCAAACATTGAAATTCTCCTTCTCTTTTAGGCCATGTCTAATCTTTGGGGGGTCTCTTTCTATCTCAATAAGTTTAGGTTCTATTACCACATGATCCAACCTCTTTGCTTTTTTGGTAGTTGTTTATGCTCTTGATTCTCTTGTGTTGTGAACACTAGAACAGGATTAGTTTGACTTGAAACTAATACTTTCTGCTCAAGTTGTGTTGCAATTGGATCAGTTTGACTTGAAATAGGACACATTTGAGTTGAAGTAAGATCAATCTGAGTTGAAATTGATACTTTCTGCTCAACTTTTGTTGCAATATGATTAGTTTGAGTTGAAATAGGACATGTTCAAGTTGAAAAAAGATTATTTTGAGTTAAAACTAATACTTTCTACTCAAGTTCTATTGCATTTTGACATTGACTTTCTGAGGATGGAGCATTAACTTTTGCGGTAGCTGTGGATGTAACTTTGTGCTTTATCTTTCCTATAAGCCAAACATTGTTACAATTTACAATCAATGACATTATTAATCTATAAAAAAATTGTACAGAGGTCTATAATATGAAGCATAGAAGAGAAAATATTCGTTCTTCATCCAACCTAAAGTGAAACATCATTGACATAGTTGATCTATCAAATATGTACAGTGTATATAATATGAAGCACAGACAAAAAAAATATTTTAATAACATCCATACAAAATAGGCTGATTACAAAATGTGATGATATAATAGATTTGGATCATGCCACACTTGGGGATAGTACACATTACAAAGGAGAGTGATGTAAGAGGGTGAACACTACTATTCTTTCAAAAGATCCTCTATATCAAGTACAAAGCCTCTGTTCAGGTGTCATTGAGGAGTCGGTTGCCTTGTGATTGGGTGCAAATGGCTTGGATTTGTATGTCGTTTCACATGTGCTTGCAAATTTCTTTTTGCATTTGCCATAAATCATGCTAGAGTGGCATCTTCTTCTACATTACCTACAACTTTTAATGGGAATCCACACATGTCAGAAACTGAGGCTAACTTACAATAGTTTTGTTGAAAGAAGGTTTCATTTGCAGCATTTGTTTGAAGAACATCTCTATTTGGACTCTAAAATTAGGATCAAAAGTTGGATTCTACAAATGATCTTTGTTTGAACAAAAAATGGGATCATTAATTGGCACAGGAACTTGCTTTGAAAGATCAATATTTGAAGGAAAACTTGATTTGGATAAGTATCTGGATCAAACCATGGAGAAAGATCTCGTTGGGGGATGTCATCTAGGTTAAAGCCAGACCCTAGACAAGATTCAAACAGACAAGTGATAGACATGTGGATAGAAAGAGGAACCTCTTTATCAAGTACAGAGTTGTGACTAGCTAGATGAATATCTAAGATGCTAATTGGATCAAGAATATTTTCCATCATTTGGCCTAGACCACTACAAAGTGAATTTTTGTGGACTCCACATCATGCATGTGGTCGATTGTACAAGGATCGACATTGACATCCATTGTAGATTGGGTTTGCTGGAATGATGGAATATTTTCTCTCTCTTTCTATGTTGACGATTGGGCATAAGTCTTACTTTCAGCAAATGGTGTACATCCAACATTGTCACTTGTCTCAAGATCCGTATTGTATGCAACATCAACATTGTTGGTAATTGTTCCGATTGAGGTATGAGCAACTACTTAGCACAATGAAAGTAGCTAGATTAGTGTTATTGCTAACAATTATCAAAGAATCGACTACTTAGTAATAGCTAATTGGTAACAAGATAATTAGTAATAACTAATTACTAACAACGAACCAAGAACTAGCTACGTAGTAATACATAATTAGTAACAAGCTAATTAGTAATAGCTAATAAGTAATAGATCATTAGTAATAGCTAATTCATAATAGCTAATTCGCAATAGCTAATTTGTAAATAGCTAATTCATAATAATAGCTGATTAATAGCTAATTAGTATTAGCTAATTTTTAATAGCTACTTACTAATAGATAATTAATAATATCTAATTAGTAATACATAACTAGTAATAGCTAATTAGTAATAGCTAACTTGTATTAGCTAATTAGTAGTTGATTTGTGATAGCTAATTTAAATAGCTTAGTAGTAATAACCAATTTGTAATAGCTAATTAGTAATGGCTAATTTGTAATAGCTAATTAGCAGTAGCTGATTTGTAATAGGTAACTAGTAATAGCTAATTAGTAATAGCTAGTTAGTAATAACTAATTTTTAATAGCTAATTAGTAATAGCTAATTCATAATAGCTAATTCATAATAGTTAATTAGTAATAGCTAATTACTAATAGCTAATTACTAATAGCTAATTAGCAATAGCTAATTTGTAATAGCTACTTAGTAATAGCTAATTTGCAAAAAGCTAATTAGTAATAGCTAATTACTAACAACTAACCAAGAATGAGCTACTTAGTAACAGCTAATTGGTAGCAAGCTAATTAGTAGTAACTAGTTACAAACAACTATCCAGGACTAGCTACTTAGTAATAACCAATTGGTAACAAGCTAAATAGTAATAGCTAATTACTAACAACTAACTAGGAACCAACTACTTAGTAATAGCTAATTGGTAACAAGATAGTTAGTAATAACTAATTACTAATAACTAACCAAGAACTAGCTACTTAGTACAAGCTAATTAGTAATAACTAATTACTAACAACTAACTAAGAAACAACTATTTAGTAATAGTTAACTAGTAACAAGGTAATTAGTAATAAGCTAAATAGTAATAGCTAATTACTAATAAGTAACCTAGAATCAGCAACTTAGTAATGACTAACTAGTAACAAGCTAATTAGTTACAAACAACTAACCAAGAACCAGCTGCTTAGAAATAGCTAATTAGTAACAAGCTACTTAATAATATCTAATTACTAACAACTAACTAAGAACTAACTAGTAACAAGCTTATTAGTAATAACTAATTATGAATGACTAACCAAGGACTAGCTACTTAGTAATAACTGTTGAGAGTTCCATGCTCCACCCTTTTGTCCCAAGTCCACTTTCATTCTCATGCAAGCACATATATCCCACATGCAAGGGGATTCCCCCAAACTCCATATAAGCAAGGCCTCAATTCACTCCACACAAGCTCATTCACTCTAGCCCATTGCCAAGAGTGTGCTTCCTCTCCTCGTGGAGTCTCCATGCTCATAGAGCATCATTTGTAAGTTCTCTCCATTTTAATTTACTCATCATGTTTTGTTATCTTTTGTTCCTTCCTCCTTAGTTTGATTAATGTATGATTAATAGTAGATTAGGAGTAGTTGCTTTGTCATTTCAACATGGTATCAGAGCATAGGTTCATTTTTTTTAGTCTATGTTCTCATTTTTGTTCATAATCGTTAGATGCACTTTGTTTCTTAATCCCTCCCTCCCTCGGTCTAGAATAAAAGTGCTTCTAAGCACTATCGTTTTTTTCACTAAAGATGTTTATCATTGTTATTCCCTCCTTTTGTTTCACATATTTCATTTTCCATTAATATTCATAGTTTTCTACAACTCCTCAATGAATCTCATTGAAGAGTTTTGAGCATTCTTTTGGTTATTACTTTTTTGTTGTTTATTTTTGTGCGTGAATAAACTATTCTTGAAGTGCTTATATGCACTTTCATGAAGAAAAGGAGATTTGAAGTACACATCGTTCTTCAAGGGCAATGAACTTGCTGAAGATAAGGAAAATATATATAGAGTATTACACATGATCTGTGTGGCACACCTTCTTTGGCATCTCTCATAAGGAAGGCTCACTATGTCTCCAATTTTGGGAGGCTACAGTCCTTTCTAAGAAATCTTCCAGTGCAATGCAACTCAAGGGGATTGCTGCGGTGGCTGCTCATGCATCATCCTAAAGCCATAGTGTGGCAAAAAAGCACAGTGGGTACCGTATGTCTTCAAATTAATAGACAACATCTGTATGGGAAGACGTAGATGAGGTTGTTCTCTCTAGTTTGTGATGTGTTACAAAGTTCACTTGCCATTTGTACTCCTACAATAGCAACAAGGATAGCGCACTTATCTTTTGATGTCGTGGAATCCAGTACTACTACAGTAACATAAGCAGTTATGTGTTCCCAATCTGCATTTGAAGCAACTTTCGGACTGGCACTACACTATATGCAACTAAACGTGTGAATCAGTGCTATATGCGACTGAACTTCTGAATTAGCACGAAAAGCATGCTTGCTCTGCACACTATGGAGAGTTAGAAGATGGTGAAATAAGGAAGAGCATTGAGCACCGCCTCAATGTCAACAAAAGTCAATGCTCCAACGTTGTGCCAAGATGAATTAAAAAAACTCAAAGATATTTTAGAGGGCTAACAACAGACAAGGATGGTGGAACTCCTTCAATAATAGAGAACACGGTCAGAAAGCCATAAATCTGGTGAGTCATTGAAACTCTTTCTACTTCCTCTAAGAGAACGAAATGGAAGAGTGTTGCGGTACAGTCGATCCGATAGATTCATGCAGAGAAAAATGGAGCAATAGAAGTGCTTTGCTTGTGCAGGCACTTCATGATTCTATAGTCAAAATATAGACAATCATCTACAACAATTTCCCTCACTGTCTCCTTGTGTAGAAGAAAGGCATGAAGTGAAATACAGAAGCATTAAGAGAGCACGCAGATGGTACATCACTTACAAAGTGGGCAGCAATGGTACACAGAGAAGGAAAGGGCTTCATAGAGTAAGAATCTGCTACGCCTACCTCTACTAGAGTCTGTTTGAGTTCAAATGATGAACATGAAGTTTCTACTTTCTTTAAAAGAGCTATGAGGGGCACGCAACCATTATGCCACATTGCGATTTTAAAGAAACCATCTCATTACTTGTTTTCTCATGGGGCAAGTCCAATTTTCTTTTAAGCAATGACATAAGTAAATGTTATTTCAAGGTTACTTTGCACACATGTCAAGCCCCATGTACAGGAATTCGACACCACTTTGAGTAGTACTCCAAGTAGGACCTTCCCTCTTTGTCATTCAACTACACCGATTATAAACTTTTGTATACTTCTACTCCACAAAAATGGCAGTATATGCTACACCAAAGCCAAGGAAAAGGAAACAAGGCATCCACTTTCACAAAGAAGAAAAATGCTTCTACAACACAAAGTGAACGACACCCAAAGTTCCTATCAATGGATCACAAGGACAAGCTCAAAATCAACAACAAGGCAAAAGGAGTACACAAGAAGAATATGCAAATGGTTCCAAAAACACCACCTACCCCATGATGTAAACCCTAAATGTTTAGGGATCCCATATGTCCCTAAATCCCCACACACCATGGATCTCATATGTCCATGGAGCTAAAAACCCAAGGGATGCCAAATGTCCCAAACTTGGATCCCATATGTCCAAGTTATGTCTAAGGATCCCATATGTCCTTAGATCCTAAAAATCAATGGACTAAGTGATCACATATGTCACTAGTCCCCCATATTAAAAACAAAAGGGTCATCACATGGAGGGGAGGTGTTGAGAAATCCATGCTCCACCCTTTTGTCCCAAGTCCACTTTCATTCTCATGCAAGCACACATATCCCACATGCAAGGGAATTCCCCCAAAATCCATATAAGAAAGGCCTCCCTTCACTCCACACAAGCTCATTCACTCTAGCTCAGTGCCAAGAGTGCGCTTCCTCTCCTCATGGAGTCTCCATCTTTTGTCCCTTCCTCCTTAGTTTGATTAATGTATGATTAATAGTAGATTAGGAGTAGTTGCTTTGTCATTTCAACAATAACTAATTGGTAACAAGCTAAATAGAAATAGCTATTCTAGTAATCCAAAATCACCAACTAGTAGCAAGTAACTAACAAGATTATTACGAACAACTAACCAAGAAGCAACTACTTAGTAAATCTAATTAGTATCAAACTTATTAATAATACCTAATTACAAAAAATTAACCAAGAACTAACTACTTAGTAATAACTAACTTGGTAACAAGCTAATTAGTAATAGCTAATAACTAATTATAGACAACTAACTAAGGGCTAGCTACTTAGTAATAAATAACTAGTAACAAGCTAAATAGTAATAGCTAATTACTAACAAGTAACCCACAATCAACAACTAGTAACAAGTAACTAACAAGTAACCAGCTAATTACTAACAAGTAACTAATTAGTAACAAGCTAATTAGTTACAAACAACTAACTAAGAAGTAGCTACTTAGTAATAGATAATTAGTAACAAGCTAATTAGTAATAGCTAATTACAAACAACTAACCAAAAACTAGCTACTTAGTAATAACTAACTGGTAACAAGCTAATTAATAATAGCTACTCACTAATAACTAATTACAAACAACTAACCAAGGACTAGCTACTTAGTAATAACTAACTAGCAACAAGCTAAATAGTAATAGCTAATTACTAACAAGTAACCCAGAATCAACAACTTAGTAATAGCTAACTAGTAACAAGCTAATTAGTTGTAAACAACTAACGAAGAACTAGCTACTTAGTAATAGCTGACTAGTAACAAACTAATTAATAATAGGTAATTAGTAATAACTAATAACAAATAACTAACCAAGGAAGAGCTACCTAGTAATAACTAATTAGTAATGTGATAGATAGATAGATAGCTAATTAGTGTCTATCTATCTAACTATGTATCTATCTACCTATCCATCTATCTATCTATCTATCTATCTATCTATCTATCTATCTATCTATCTATCTATCTATCTATCTATCTATCTATCTATCTATCTATCTATCTATCTATCTATCTATCTATCTATCTATCTATCTATCTATCTACCTACCTACCTACCTATCTATCTATCTATCTATCTATCTATCTATCTATCTATCTATCTATCTATCTATCTATCTATCTATCTATCTATCTACCTACCTATATACCTACCTATCTATCTATCTGTCTATCTATCTATCTATCTATCTATCTATCTATCTATCTATCTATCTATCTATCTATCTATCTATCTATCTATCTATCTATCTATCTATCTATCTATCTATCTATCTATCTATCTATCTATCTATCTAGCTACCTAACTATTGACATTCACAAAATTGCAGATAGAAATAACTTAAACTCAAAACGTGATAAGAAGCCACAACCATGGATAAAAAGAAATATTGTTAATGTGTTTGGTACTTCAAAAACCTTAAGAATCTATAATTAATCAATATGATAAGCTTACCTCTATCAAATTTGAATCCATCATCAAAGAATTCAGAGAAAATTTGCCGCATATGTTGTGGTATTTCAGTACCATAGTTGACTGACATACGACAATGTGCTGCAAAAAAAAATGTAATGATATGAATGGTTGCATGACACAAGGTGCACCAAAAAACTCACCCTCTCCTCAATATTCGAACCACATGCTATGCACATGGATGAAACGCTAAGTGAGAGGGATGATGGTAGTTATGGGGGAGGTAATGGCAATGAGGGTGACAAGTCTTGTGACTCCATCATGCTTAACATGTTCTTTACAAAGGATAGATATCGATTCACATCCTTGGGGCAATCCTCATGCAACTTGTATTCGTGTATGTAACAATCTAGGTAATCAGTATTCAACCTTTAAAAAATCCTCCAAACTGTGTCAATAAAGCTAAAAATCACCTCGAATTTAGGCACTTTGTCATTCACATCTGGTTCAACCCCTTGGCAGCTCCAAATTGGCAGTATATATCTAAATTTGCATCTACAATTGAATCTTTCTCTCAAGAGACATTCCCACATCACATTTCAATTCCTCTAGAGATGCTTGTAACTTTTTTCTCATCTCAATGACTATTGTAGTCACTTTGCTCTCAACTGCCTTTGATAGCTTGGCTTGATCCAAAGAAAGCTTGACCCAATCCAACTTAATCTTTTCACTATCAATTAACAATTCTAAGGTAAATATAATCTTAATATCCCCACTTGTCTAATGCCAGCAACTGTCGTAACCTATGGAACATGTAACTCAACATCTTGTTTCTTTTCTTGCAGATCGACATCTAGAGGCCCTAAAATCGGTGAAGCATCATTGTTCAAAAAACTGTAAAACCTTTGCATCTTCAATTGCAACGTACCCATCTTCTTGCATCTCTCAAGAGATGTTTCTGTAGCTATAGCCCATTGAATTCCTCTTTTTTATGGTAGAATACACTATGGTTTAGCACTTTTGGATATGCTGGATATATCCATCTACATCAACAAGGTAAGTTATTGGTCATAAATGCAACCCTGTTGACTAATGAGTTGAATAAAATCGAATCAATGAGGGCCTTACCTAGTCCATTGCTTTTGCTTCAATGAGGGACTCCTGACGGATGATGCCTCTCCTCTATTGAAAATAGAAGCTCTTACATTAGAATCAAAGAAAATACTCCTAGCCATGTGATCACATAAATGATGCATGCATGCATGTGATGCTAGATGCAAACCCATGCTTTGCACTTGCCTGCTCATACTCATTGCTAGTGTTTTTGCTTCAACTTTGTCCAATGGAACAACTTCATTTATGGTAGCTTTCTCTCGTGACTGATGAATTCGCTCAAAATCTCTATGTTTGTGATGAGTAATGACAATCATTGTCGACGTTCAAGTCATGATACCCTGCGAACTGCCTTCTTTCACATGAGTAATGAAAATATTCTAAAATCCTTTTCATATGAATGATCGTATGTCAAGTAGAGGATATTATGAATTTAATTTTTTGCTATTTAAACTGGTTTTGAAATACGTAAATCATGATGTGCTTAAAAGTGGTAAAAAGTCCTAAAAAGTGTTCACATTAACATGCTTTCACCCCTCTATTATTTAGTTTTCTTGGAGGTTCAATAACCTTTGGAACCTAACAAGGATGGAATATTGTCTATATATGCACATTCAATAATCGATCAACACAAGCATCTAGAAGGAGTTTTAAACATGCAATAAAAATTTTAGCTAACTTGGGAAGTAATTCTTGAGACACACATTTGAGAAGAAAACAAAATCAACTAAACGAAATAATAGAAATTTATTCAAAGAAGGGGTTCATAAGAACTTTGAACCTTATGAGCAAAACACCTAATAATATCGGATCCATATATCATGGATTGATTTATTGTTTGTTTGTTGGGAAGTTATTTTGTTGCTTTCTTGGTTATTTTTGCATGGAAATATGATGAAGTGATTGCTTATCCCTTCCTATCCTTCCCTCTCCCAAATCAATAATCCCCTTTTGTTGAATTTTGAGGTCTATAGAATCACACAAACAACACAATGAAGAAGAACAAGCTTGGAGCACAACACACGATACTGAATGTATTACCAAGAAAATGTACAAAGATAAGTGACATGTTAGGGTTATGGGCATATATACAAGCCCAGGAAACAAACCTCCTAAAGAGGGAAAAAAGTGCCTCTTTCTAGTGTGTTCACACACATCACTACTGAAATATATCAACAAATCCCCCTTCGGAGTGATGCGGTGAACAAGGAGCTGACACTCATGTATGAGGAAGTGTCAAGCTATGTGGAATCAATCCACAAAAGGAAGTAAGCCCAAAGATTTGTGGAAAGCTTCAAACTTCTCCCTAGGTAGAGTGTTTGTGAAAAGGTCTGCAATGTTCTCTTGTGTGGGCACATATGCCAAACTGACCTCTCTAGTAGAGAACCTCTCCTTGACATATTGATAATGCACCTCAATGTTCTTAGTGCGAGCATGGAACACAAGGTTCCTTGCAATTGCCAATGCGCTCTAACTATCAGTGAAGATGGTGGTGGCAAAAGACTAAATCCAAGTAGCCAAGAACCACTCAAGTAGCAAAAAATGTACTTAACAACCTACCAATGCTTGACATATGGGCAATGCAAAAACCTACTCATATGTGAGACAAAAAAATGAATTTCAAGTGGACCTATGCATAAGTAAATGAAGCATCCAAAAGACTGTTGATAGAGAACAACAACAAATGCATCTCCATCATCATGGAGACTCAACCATAAACCTATTTCCATAGGAGTGGCAATAGGTTTATGGTCTTCAAGGCCAAAACACTGCAATAATTTGTCAATACATTTTGTCTGACACAAAGCTATTCCAATATCAACTTGCATAAAATGAATGCCCAAATAATGATGCAAATGCCCCAACTCTAACATCTCAAATGAGGTATGCAAATCAGCGTTTAAATCAGCAATATGCTTCTCATTAGGATCAATGAGCAACATGTTATCAACATAGACAACAATGATAAGAAACACATCATTTGCACACTTAACATATAAGCTGCTCTCAATTGGACTATTCTCAAAACCATGTGCAATCAAGTAGGTATGTATCTTTTTATACCAAGCACCTATTGCTTGCTTCAAACCATATAATTCCTTTTTCAACCTGTGCACTTTTGTTTTCATGCCCTTTCTGTACAAAACCATGAGGCTGAAAAACATACACTTCTTCATGCAAGTCACCATTCAAAAATGCAATTTTAATGTCCAAATCATGTACATTCAAACCATGATGATTTGCAAGTGCGTAGATGCTACAAAAATTAGTCATTTTTCATGTCGGAGCAAAGTTCTCATCAAAATCAATGCATCTTTCTTCAGCATAACCTTTTGTAATAAGCCTATCCTTGTACTTGTCAACTGTTCCATAAGGCTTATGATTTAGCTTGTATACCCACTTAGTGCCAATGGCCTTCTTGCCAGGAGGCAAATCACATAAAGACCAGGTACCATTTTTCATAATAGCATCATATTTTGATTGCATAGAAACCATCCAATTTTTTAAATTTTGTGCTTCATCAAACAATACATGCTCATTCTCATCACAAAGACTAGAGGCAACCATAGCATAGCAATTTTAATCAAAAGAAGTAGTATGAGAGCCTGAATGAGTACAATATGATAGAGGTGCATCTAATTTGCTATCTTGCAAAGTCTACACTAGTCATTTAGGCATAGTTTTTGCCTCCTCTATATCAGAACTCTCATCAACAAGTGCATCATGTAATTCTCCATCAGAAATGGAATGTCTGCATCATCATGTGGAACCTGCAAAGGTTGAGAAATCACCTCATTTGGACCAGTATTAGACTATTCACTTGTAAAAAGAGGTGGCAAAGTTTCATACAGATGTTTGGAGCTAACTGATGTCTCCTAGGTACATGAAAGTAATGGCTGAATTGCATCTTCCACAAAAACACCATCACGGCTAACCAAAATGTTTTTAGTCTATGGATGATATAGAGGATAGCCTTTGCTTTAAGAACTATATCCAAAAAAAAAATACATTTCACTGTGTTATCATCCAATTTCTTGCATTGTTTTCCAGGCACTAGTGCATATGCCAAACAACCAAAGACACACAGATGAGCAGTAGATGCTTGTGACCATGCCAAGTCTCATATGGAGTGATAGATTGCAATGCTTTAGTGGGACACTTGTTAAGTACATATGGTGCATACATAATAGCCTCAAGCCAAAAACTATGTGGTAAAGCCTGAGTGTTGACCATACACCTTGCCATCTCCATCATTAGGGGAAAAAATGAACCCTGCATGGGCCTTTTAGATTAAGGGATGATTAGTGATGGACCAATGAGAAGAGGGTGGTGGCCAGAGTCTAGAGCCTTAATCAACTAGGCTAGGCCTAGGTTTCCTTGGTTTTGGACTGGTCAAAACAACCAAAATGTGATGATAGAAGTGGTATTTCCTCATGTAGTGGTTTAAGATTTGAATTTGGTGATCTGAATTTGATATCGACCCTTGGATATGAAGGAAATCAAATGGTTAAGCTTCAAAGATAGAGAGAGATGCATCTTTGACTATGTATCGTTAGATGGGACTATCAATCCAAGGCTCATGATTTCTCTTCAAGTGGATTGATGGGCTTGGAAGCGTGCTTGGATATGGGACGTAGGATCGGCAAAAATCCAACCGGCTGTCTTCTTTCGCGTCCCAATGCAGTCTCTCTTTTCCCATGTCCCATGACTTTAATGAAGCTTGTTTTGTCTTTTTCTGCCAGGACTGTAGCTCCGATCGCGTCCGTCTGTGGGTAAGATCTAATGGCCCTCAATGCCCACGAATTTGCCTCTCTCTCTTCTTTACTCCACCTCTCACAAATGATAAGACTTCTCCATTTTGTCATTTCTTGCCAGATATTCTTCACTCATCTTGTCCGTCCGTGGTGAATATCCAAGGGCTGCAATTAGCCACGATCCCTTCCCAACTGAGAGCACTAATTTGTCGTTTTTTGACAGGAAACTTCATCAATCGTGGCCGTCCATTTGAGGTATGTAATGGCTCTCAACAAGCACGAGTCTGTTCACATTGAGGAATCAAATCTAGCTCTTAAGAAATAGTATTTTTAAATAAAATACCAGTAGTGGTTTTCCAGGCCCCATTTAACCCTAGCATGATTAATTTTAATCCCTAAAAATTAGGAATCCTTACAAGGCCCATGCAGGGTTCACTTTTTCCCCTAATGTGAGTGACCTATTCTTCCTTTTAGCAACTCCATTCTATTGAGGTGTATATGGCACTGTACAGTGACGTTATCCCATGTTTATCCAGAAATGCATTAAAATTATAAGACATATATCCCCCCCCGATCAAAATGGAGGGTGCCCATTTTACATTCTAACAAATTTTTAGCCAAAACCAGAAATTGTTTGAAGCACATAAAACACTTTAGAATTTGCTTTCAATGGATATACCCATGCATGCATAGAAAATCATGAATGAAAGTCACCAAGTAAAGGTAGCTCCCAAAAGAAGGTGTTTGCATAGGACACCAAACATCACTATGAACAAGCTGCAATTTCTGAGTAGCTCCTATTGAACAATCTTTTGGGAAGGATGAATGCTGCATTTTCCCCCCTTCATAGACATATGTACCACCTGCCTCAAGTTTGGGTGAGAGGACACCGTTTCATATTTCTACAGGCATAGCAAACTAGCAAAATTTTAGATGATGCAAGAGTGCATGCCAAAGCTTTGCATCTGGCATATCTTGAGAATTGTGAATGACACATACTGAGTCATTCAAAGATTTTACATAATCTATGAGCTTATACAGTCCACGACATAAAATGCTAGAACAATAATGACAGCGCCATTTGATAGACCATGAAATCCACATCTGTCATCAACAAATTTTACAACCAAGCCGATCTTGGCTAATGTTGGAACTCATAACATATTTTTCTTGATCCCTGGCACAAATTAAGCATCTGACACTGTAGAAGAACTACCATCAACAGTAGTCACAATGATCTTAACAACTCACATGATAGGATAAGAGGAGTTGTTGGCTGAGTCTACTACAGACATACACTATTCATGAGAAGATGGGTTATAATTGCAAATAGTAGTAAATGCCCATTCTTCATTCTACACAAGATTTGCAAACTCTAATTTGGGTGTAGAGGCCTTTGCAAGAACCATTCGAGCTTCTTTTTTCTTTGCCTCTTTTGTAGCTAGTTTTGCACAACTCTTATGACATAATCATTTCCTTTCAATTTTTTCTTTTTATTTTTCTTCTCATCTTTTTCATCCTTCTTTGATTGTGCAAAAGTAGATTTTTGCTGACTAATGGATGAGCTCCATTTACCTTTGCCCTTCTGACTAGCTTCGAAAGCTTGATCTGCAACTCACATAATGGACCTGTTTAGCCTAGACTGATCTTCCTACAACAAAAGAGAGAGTAACTCCTTAATGTTAAGGCATTTGGATTTCCTTTCACCATAAATTGAAGAGTAGAAGAAAAAATTATATGAATATGGAAGACCATTCAAAACAGTCTACAAAAGTGAATTGTCTACAAGACTTCATCCACAGAAATCAATTGCACCTTCAAACATTTGATCTTTGCTAAGAAACTTTCCATGGAATCTCCTTCATTCATGTGCTCACTCTCCAACTGTATTCTGAGGTAAGAAACACAAGCCTCATTCCTTGCTTGGTATAAGGTGCTAAGTGTATCCCAAGCATCCTTTTTTTCTTTGCAAGAGTGCATGTGAGGTATAATGGCATATTTGATAGACAAGGCTATTAATGCATGTGCTTGAGTATCTCTGCCATCCCAATGAAGTTGCTATACAATAGGTGTAGCAAGAACCGTACCATGATCAGGAATGTGAAGATCACCATCTTCAAGGCCATCTCCATCACCTTCAGTAACTATATTTGCAGTTGTACTAGGATGTTTTTCAACACCTTTCACAATACTCCACATTCCTTTTGCAACTAATAAATGACTCATCATATATGCCCATAATGGGTAATTGGTACTAACTAGCTTATCCTCAATAGCCAACATATGGAATACATCATTGCTTTCAGCCATGGCCACTGACTAAAATACCCTCATGCAAAAAAATGATTGTATCTCAAAACATTGAACAAAACTACCCTCTAGTAGACTTTGAGGTGGTTATACTGGTGAACCAAAACCTATACATATGTTTGGCACACAAAGGCAAAATTGCTTGTAGAGATGCTATGATTGTGCATTCAAAGTCCAATAGGAGCTCTGATCACCCTCATTATTCTCACCAATTTTCATGCCATTCTCAGATTGTGATCGGAGGGGTCTCAATGACACCCTAGATGAACTTGTGACGTGCTCTCATACCAATTGTTGGAGTTTGAGGTCTACAAAAGCATGCAAACAACACAAGGAAGAAGAAGAATCTTGGAGCGCAACACACAATATTGAATATATTACCAAGAGAATGTACAAAGATAAGTGACCTATTAGGGTTATATACGTATATACAAGCCGAGGAAAAAACCTCATAAAGAGAGAAAAAAGTGTCCCGGTGGTCCTAGTGTGTTGACACACATCACTATCAAAATATATCAACATCTTTTACATGAAAGGTTCAAATATTTGTATAATGAGAGAATATGTAAACATATATAAATCTATGATGAATTCGTCCCAAAATTTACCCTTACCTCAAAAGATGTTTGTATTTCCTAAGATTTTATATATGAAAACTAGTCTAAGAACACTCTTCAAAAATCATCGAAGGATAAGAAGGTGATGTTAGAGTTTGTACTCATCAAGCAAGGGCACATAGACATGGTACTATTGCTGATATATTTAGGTAGTGATTGTTGGAGTTAGACTTCTGCGGAAGCACGCGAACAGCACAAGGAAGAAGAAGAAGCTTGGAGCACAACACACAATACTGAATGTATTACTAGAGAATGTACAAAGATAACTAGCCCATTAGGGCAATAGTCGTATATACAAGCCGGGGGGAAAAAACCTCCTAAAGAGGGAAAAAAGTGCCTCGGCGGTCCTAGTGTGTTCACACACATCACTACCTAAATATATCAACAAATCCCCCCTGGGAGTGATGCGGTGAACAAGTAGCTGGCACTCATGTATAAGGAAGTGCCAAGCTATGTGGAAATCACTCCACAAAAGGAAGTAATCCCAAAGCTTTGTGGAAAGCTTCAAACTTCTCCCTAGGCAGAGCCTTCGTGAAAAGGTCTGCAATGTTCTCTTGCGTGGGCACATATGCCAAGCTGATCTCCCCAGCAAAGAACCTCTCCCTGACATAGTGATAATGCACCTCAATGTGCTTAGTGTGAGCATGGAACACAGGGTTCCTCGCAACTGCCAATGCGCTCTGAGTGTCAGTGAAGATGGTGGTGGCAGAAGACTAGCCAACACCCAAATCATCCATAAGGCGTCTGAGCCACACACACTCAACAGTCACTGTGAAAGCTCCCCTATACTCAGCCTCACAACTGGAAGTGGCCACAGTAGGCTGCTTCTTGCTCAACCAAGATATACATGAGCTACCAAGCATGAAGCAAAAACCACTGGTGGACACACGAGTGTCATAGCAACCAGCCCAATCTGAGTCAAAAAAAGCATGCAAATCTGGCGGTAGTGATCCCCCCTTGGGATAAAACAACCCAAGTAGTCGAGTACCACTCAAGTAGCGAAAGATGCGCTTAACCGCCTTCCAATGCGTGACTCCTGGGCAATGCATAAACCTGCTCATCTGTGACAATTGGACTATTCACAAAACCATTTGCAACCAGATAGGCATGTATCTTCTCATACCAAGCACGTGGTGCTTGCTTTAAATCATATAATGCCTTCTTTAACCTGCACACCTGATTTTCATGCCCTTTCTACACAAAGCCACGGGGCTGAAAAACATACACTTCTTCATGCAAGTCACCATTCAGAAATGCTGTTTTAATGTCCAACTGATGTACATTCCAACCATGATGGGCTGCAAGTGCACAAATGCTCCGAACAGTAGTCATACGGAATGTAGGTGCAAAGGTCTCATCAAAATCAATGCCTCTTTCCTGCGCATAACCCTTTGCAACAAGCCTAGCCTTAAACCTGTCAACTGTACCATCAGGTTTACGCTTCAGCTTGTATACCCACTTAGTGCCAATGGCCTTCTTGCCAGGAGGCAAGTCACATAAAGACCATGTACCATTCTTCATTATAGCATCATATTCAGATTGCATGGCAGCCATCCAATTTTCTGAATTCTGTGCTTCATCAAAAGAAATAGGCTCATTCTCATCACAGAGACTAGACACAGCCATAACATAGCAATCTGATGCAAAGGAGGCACTATGAGAGCCTGAACGAGTACGATATGACAAAGGTGCATCTAATTTGCTGTCATGCAAAGTCTGCACCAGCCATTTTGGCATAGTTTTTGCCTGCTCAATATCCGCTCTCTCGTCAACAAGTGCATCATGTAAATCTGCATCAGAAATAGAATGATTTGCATCATCATATGAAAACTGCAAAGGCTGAGAAGTTGCCTCATTAGGACCAGCACTAGACTGTCCACGTGTAAAAAGAGGCATCAACGTATCATACATGCCTTTGGAGCTAACAGATGTCTCCTTAGTACATGAAAGCAATGGTTGAATAGCATCTTCCACAAAGACAACATCACGGCTAACTAGAATGCGTTTAGTTTGTGGATGATACAGACGATAGCCTTTACTTTCAGAACTCTACCCAACAAAAATATATTTTACTGCCTTATCATCCAATTTTCTGTGATGTTGTTCAGGGACTAATGCATATGCCAAACAACCAAAAACACGCAGATGAGCAACAGATGGCTTGCGGTCATGCCAAGCCTCATATGGAGTGATAGACTGCAGCGCTTTAGTGGGACACCTGTTCAGTACATATGCTGCACACATGATAGCCTCAAGCCAGAAACTATGTGGTAAAGCCTGACTCTTGACCATGCACCTCGCCATCTCCATGAGTGACTTGTTCTTTCGTTCAGCAACTCCATTCTGTTGAGGTGTATACGGCATTGTACACTGGTGTTTTATCCCACGTTCAGCCATAAATGCATTAAAATCAGAAGACATATATTCCCCCCCTCAATCAGAACCAAGGGTGCCCATTTTACATGCTGACACATTTTCAGCCAGAACCAAAAACTATTTAAAGCACATGAGCACTTCGGACTTTTCTTTGAGTGGATGTACCCATGCATGCCTGGAAAAATCATCAATGAAAGTCACGAAGTAAAGGTAATTTCCAAAAGAGGGTGTCTACATAGGACCACCGACATCACTATGTACAAGCTGCAATTTTTGCATAGCCCGAACTGAACCATCTTTTGGAAAGGAGGAACGCTGCATTTTGCCCAAAATACAGCCTTCACATACATGTTTTCCAGGTGCCTCAAGCTTGGGCAAAGAAGACACCATATTAGATTTCTGTAGGCGTAGCAAACTACCAAAATTCAGATGACCAAAGCGTGCATGCCAAAGCTTTGCATCTGACATAGCCTGAGAATCATGAACTGCACATGCCGAATCATTCACAGATCTTTCATAGTCTATGAGCTTATACAGCCCACGACACAAAATGCCAGAAGCAATAATCACATCGCCATTTGATAGATCATGAACTGTACACCTGTCATCAACGAATTTCACAACCAAGCCAATCTTGGCTAATGCAGAAAATGATAACAGATTCTTCTTGATCCCTCGCACAAATAAAGCATCTGACAAGGTGAAAGAACTACCATCAGTAGTAGTCAGAATGATCTTACCAACTCCCATAACAGGATAAGAGGAGTTGTTGGCGCATGTGACAGTATTCCCTATAGGGGCAGGCTCGAGTGAAGAGAAGAAACTGCGCTGCGAGGTAATATATTTGGTCGCCCCACTGTCAAAGTACCAAACATCTGAGTCCACTGCAGACATGCACTGTTCATGAGAAGATGGGTCAAAACTGCAAACAGTAGTAAACGCCCATTCTTCTTCCTGCACAAGATTAGCAGACTCTGTTTTTGGTGTAGAGGCTTCTGCAACAACCATTCCAGCCTCCTTTTTCTTTGCCTCTTTTGCAGCCAGTTTTGGACAGTTCTTTATGATATGATCATTCCCTTTACAGTACTTGCAAAACAATTTCTGCTTTTCTGATTTCTTCTCATCTTTATCCTGGTTCTTTGAATGTGCAGCATTTGCAGATTTCTGCTTACTAGTAGAAGAGCTCCATTTTCCTTTACCCTTATGACTAGCCAGGAAAGCTTGATCTGCAACATGCATAATGGACCTGTTCTGCCTGGACTGATCTTCGTGCAACAGAACAGAGACTAACTCCTCAAATGATAAGGCATTCGGATTGCCTTTCATCATCAACCGAAGAGTAGAAGAAAAACTCTGATATGAATCAGGAAGACCATTCAGAATGGTCTGCACAAGTGAGCTATCTGGTATAACCTCATTAGCAGAAATCAACTGTTCCTTCAAATCTTTGATCTTCGTTAGGAAACTGTCCATAGAATCACCTTCATTCATGTGCTCACTCTCCAACTTTTTTCGGAGGTAAGCAACACGAGCCTCATTCCTAGCTTGGTACAATGTGGTAAGTGTATCCCAAGCATCCCTAGCTATTTTGCAAGAGCGAATATGAGGAATAATGGCACGTTTGACAGACAAAGCTATCAATGCATGTGCCTGGGCATATCTGCCATCCCAACGAATTTGCTCTGCAGTAGGTGCAAAAGAAACAGCAGCACGAACAGGAATCTGCAGAATATCATCTTCGACACCATCTTCATCAGCTCCAGCACGTTTATTTGCAGTACCTGTCGTTACAGGTGTAACAGGACGTCTTTCAACACCCTGCACAATGTTCCACAATCCTTTTGCAACCAAAACATGTCGCATCATATAAGCCCATAATGGGTATTTGGTACCATCCAACTTATCCTCAACAGCCAACATACGGAATACATCACTGCTTTCAGCCATGGCCGGTGACTAAAATACCTTGATGCAGAAAATTGACTGTATCTCAAAAAGTTGAACAGAACTGCCCAGACGAGTTTTGCTAGACCTGTAGTAGACTTCGAGATGCTTAAACTGCCGAACAGAAACTGGTATATACCTTTGGCACAAAAAGACGAAATAGTGTGCACAAGCGCTGCGATAGTGCGTTCGGAGGCCGAAACGAGCTCAGATCGCGATTTCGGTACCACATAGCGAAGCTATTTTGGTCTCGGAAACACGCTGAGTATGCTCACCAAAATTCGTGCAATTCTGAGACTGCAAACGGAGGAGTGTCGACGGCGCCCTAGATGAAGCGACGACCTGCTCTGATACCAATTGTTGGAGTTAGACTTCTGCAGAAGCACGCGAATAGCACAAGGAAGAAGAAGAAGCTTGGAGCACAACACACAATACTGAATGTATTACTAGAGAATGTACAAAGATAAGTAGCCCATTAGGGCAATAGGCGTATATACAAGCCGGGGGAAAAAAACCTCCTAAAGAGGGAAAAAAGTGCCCCGGCGGTCCTAGTGTGTTCACGCACATCACTACCTAAATATATCAAAAGTGATGTTTGTGAACACATTAAGACCATCGGGGCACTTTTTTCCCCCTTTAGGAGGTGTTTTCCACCTGGCTTGTTGATGGAGACCTTTTAATCTCCAAAGGTTTGATCTATACTGACTTAAGAACACTTCTATGTCAGCTATAAACCAAACTTTACACAAACAATGTTCCTTTTTACCAAAACTCCAAGCAACACTTCTCTGAGTGAAGAAGTATCAACTTCAGAAAGTCTGCTTCAGATATCAACTTCTTTTCCTGCACAAATCTTCAAATTTCTTCAAATAAATGATGCACAAGTATTAGCAATACCTTTGCGCAATCATACTAGTCATTAGTTCTCAAAACTAATCACCAAAAGTTTAATTTGATCATTAAGATCAAATACATGTCAGAAAATGACTCTCAGAAGTTGCGCCTTCGACATAGCTAACTTCTTAACTTGATTTCTCTCAATCTAGAACCCGTTTTGCTAAATGCTTTTAGCCATAGCTTCCTTATCTTCTAACTTAAATTTTAAGTGCTCACTCATCAAAAACTTTACAGTATACACTCAGATCTGATCAAAATACTGAGACGGAAAAGTGCGCTACTTTCAGGCTTCAGTTCTCACATTCTACATATGAATGTTCCTAATGATCATTCTCACAGTAGGAGAGGAATTAGATTCTGAAACTCTAGACATAGCTTCATTAGCTTCTCAATTAGATGTGTACAAAAGGATTTCTGATCCACATGATCAGACAGAGAGCACTCAGAGAAAAACCCGTCGCTATTTTCTGGAAAAAAAAACTCTCTACACATCCTCCTCAAAATTGTCATCTACAAAATGACTCTATTACTTTTTCTCATACATTTCTTGTCATAATTATCTTATATATACACGACTTTGGACTCATCTCGCGTCTATGACTCTACTCCTTATCATCCTAAAGATTTTAACTATGGTAGCTTACAAGATTCTTCACTTATATGTACATATGTGTACAAGACAACATCCTGAATTCTTCTTCATTTTGCAAATATCTTCCTTTGCTTCATTCTGACCATAAGCATTCTCCAAGATCTGTATAATCACCAATTTGTGATTGGTTTGCTCCAACAGCTCCCCCTCAATCACTAATTGTGATTATTCCATTCTTCTTCACTCCTGCCATCTCCTTGAATCTCTGTAGCTTAGATCCATCCAAGCTCTTTGTCATCATATCTGCCACTTGTTCTTTTGTTGGAGTGTACATCACTTCAATCTCTTTATCAAGTACCTTTTCCCTCAAGAAATGATACTGAATCTCTATATGCTTAGTCCTGGCATGAAAAACAGGATTAGCTGCCAAATACAAAGAACTCATATTGTCTCCAAAAATTATTGGAGTACTATGATCAAACTCAAAACTCTTCATCAAGGTCTTCAACCATATGACTTCTTTTGCAGCTTCTACCATTCCCTTATACTCAGCTTCTGTGGATGATAAAGCAACTGTATGTTGCTTCTTTGAACACCAAGACACTAACTTGTCTCCAACATAACATAGATATCCATGGGTAGACCTTCTATCATCTGAGTCACCTGCCCAATCTGCATCACTAAACACTTTGATTCTTGTGTCAGAAGTGAAACCATAGTACAAACCTTCACTTAGGGTTCCTTTGATATATCTGAGTACCCTTTGGGCTGCAATCCAATGAGTCTTCTTTGGACAATGCATAAATTGTGACAACACACCTACTGCATATGATAGATCTGGCCTTGTCAAGGTAGCATAAATCAAACTACCTACCAAACTCTGATATTTCTTCATGTCATTGAACTCTTCACCTCCATACCTGCTTAATTTATGATTTACCTCCAATGGTGTGGTTGAGGTCCTGCAATCTTCCATGTTAAACTTGACTAGAAGATTCTTCAAGTATCTCTCTTGTGAAACATATACTCCATGTTGAGTATACACAATCTGCATTCCTAGAAAATAAGATAAGTTTCCCAAGTCACTTATCTTAAACTCCTTCTCTATTTGCTTCTTGAGTTCATTGATTCCTTGAGCATCTGTTCCTGTAACAATAATATCATCAACATAAATGCACATGTAAATGTATCCATTTTCACTTGCCTTCACTAGCAAGCTACTATCTGCCTTTGATGCTTGAAACCCACATTCATTCAAGAACTTGACCAATCTGTAATTCCAAGCTCTTGGGGCTTGCTTCAACCCATACAAAGCTCTCTTGAGCTTACACACATAATCTGATCCAATTGATTCCATGAAGCCTTCTGGTTGCTCCATATATACTTCATCTGCAATGTAACCATTAAGAAATGCATTCTTCACATCCAATTGTGATAATTTCCATCCCTTGCAAGTAGCAATAGCAATCAATGTCCTAATTGTAGACATCTTAGCAACAGGACTAAAGGTTTCATCATAATCTACCCCATAAGTTTGGGCATAACCTTTAACCACTAGTCTAGCCTTATATCTAGACACCTTACCATCTGCAAACCTCTTTGTTTTATATACCCACTTGCATCCAATGACTTTCTGATTCTTTGGTCTTGGTACTAGTTCCCAAGTTTCATTTTCAAGTAAAGCATCATACTCTTCTTGCATTGCCTTCTCCCAATTCTGTTTACCTTTGGCTTCTTCATAAGTGGTTGGATCTTCTTCTGTTTTCACAATGTAGGCATAATCTTTTGTTGTTAGGAAAGATGTATCATAACTATACCTTATAGGCTCTTTCCTTTCTCTTGTAGATCTCCTGATTTCTGCACTTCTTGAAATTTCAGCCTCATTTGATTCTGGATCAAATCTTGGCCCTTCTTCTACATGATCCTGCACTCTACATCTAGAGTCAACTTCATCAACAATTTCTTCACAAACTTTTACCTTTGCCTTTCCTTTCCTTTGTATTTCTTCAACACCTGCATACTCATTTGGTGATCCTGTATACCACATGTTTTGCTCATCAAATGTTACATCTTTAGTAACAAGAAATTGCTTTGTGGATGGACTCCACAACCTGTAACCCATCTGTCTATCATCATATCCAATAAACACATACTTCTCTGCTTTTGGTTCTAGCTTATGTCTTAATTGTGAAGGAACATAAGCGTATGCAATACATCCAAATACTTTGCAATGATCAAGACTAGGCTTCTTACCCCACCATGCTTCATAAGGGGTTCCTCCATCCAAAGCTTTGCAAGGCAACCTATTCACAAGATATGTTGCAGTGTTAATGGCCTCTGCCCATAAGTAATTTGGACAATTCTTTTCCTTCATCATGGCTCTTGCAAACTCTACAAGAGTCCTATTCCTCCTTTCTGCTACTCCATTTTGTTGAGGGGAGTACCTGCAAGTCACTTCTCTTTTGATACCTGCATTCCACAAATAATCATCAAATTCTTTTGAGAAATACTCTCCCCCTCCATCTGATCTTAACCTCTTTAGCTTTTGTCCTGTGATCCTTTCTGCATAAGCATGGAAATGTTTGAATGTCTTGAAGACTTCTGATTTGTCCTTGATTACATACAAAGTAATCCACCTAGTTGCATCATCAACAAACAACACATAATATCTGGATCCATTTATGCTATAGTCCCTTGAGGGACCCCATACATCTGTATGAACCAATTCAAGCATACTTGAATACTTGTACCCTGATTTGTTATAAGAACTTTTATGTGCTTTACCTAATTGACAAGCTTCACACTTGTACACCATATGTTGCCCTTCAATGTTTGGCAATCCAAGCACCACCTGATTCTTTGACATCTCCTTTATAGCTCTCTCATTGAAATGACCTAGCCTTTTATGCCATAGGTCTAGTTCAGACACCTTTTGACCTCCATAGGTAAACAATGCATGTCCCACATTACCTTGAACTTTGAGAGTGAACAATCTTCCTTCCTTTTTACCTGCAATTATGGTTCTATATCCCTGATTTGGATCTTGTACATAGACACCATCATTTGTGAATCTTACCTCATATCCTTTCTCCACAATTTGCCCTACACTTATCAAATTTTTAGGAATAGTAGGGACATAAAGTACCTTGCTCAGAAGTGTACTTCCATTCTTTGTCTTCACTGATCCAATGCTCTCCACTTTATGTTTGGTATTGTCACATGTTTGAACTGTATGTCCATTCACCCTTGCTTCCATATCAGTCATCAAGGATAGATTCCCACTCAGATGGTTGCTACACCCTGAGTCAATATAAAACACTCTTTGATCTTCTCCCATTGATTCATGAGTTGCATTCAAGATAAGAGTCATGTCATCCTTCTGATCTGTTGCATAATTGTAATAATTATTGTTGTAGGACTGAGATTGGAAGTTTCTTCCACCTCCTCTACCATATGATGTCCTACCACCTCTTCCTCTAAAATTGCCTCTTTGGTTTCTGCCTCCTCTACCTCTTTGACTATAATTCTGATTGTTGTATCCTCCACTTTGATTGTTATACCAACAATCATTTGCCAAATGATTTGTTCTGCCACAAATCCAACAAGCTTTAACATTATCTTTGTTCTTACCTCCTCTTCCTTTACCTCTGAAATTTGTCTTCCCTTTTGTGAAGTTGGCTTGATTTGAATTCCCTTCATCCTCATTTGATTGCTTTCCTTTGCCATTCTTTTTCTTGTCTTTGGAGTACATAGCTTGACTTGTACTTCTATCATTGTCTCCTTTAAGATCCTGCTCAAAGGTTAGCATGTGTCCTAGCAATTGATTAAGATCAGGAGTAAAGTGATCAAGTGACAACTCTATGGACAAGATAAAAGGCTTCCACTTCTCATCTCCTCTCAAACCTGTAAGTATTTGTCTTACCAACTTTTCTTCTTCAATATCTTCATCCACTGCTCCCAAGCTATCTGCAATATCTTTCATCCTTGCCACATAATCTGAAATTGATTGTGAACTCTTCTTCTTGAAGGTTGTGAACTCAGCCCATAGTGAGGACTTCCTTGACTTAGTTGTATTTTGGAAATGCTCTTCCAAGGCATTCCAAACATCTGTAGCACTTTCCAAACCTCTAATGTGAGGTAAAAGGTAATCATTTACAGACATGTAGATGATACTCCTTGCTTGAGCATCCTTTCTCATCCAAGTCTTCAACATTGCAAGTTCTTCCCTAGTAGGAATATTTGGATCTGCAAACTCTGGTTTTTCTTCATCTCCTGTAATAAATGCTATAAGATCTTTGCTCATGAGGTGTGCTTCCATCCTCATGGACCATGCTGGATAGTTCTCCCTATCTAGCTTATCAATCTGCAAGCTTTCTCCCATCCTTGACTTCCTGTATCTGCAATTACTATGGTTTATGAAGAGAAAGTGTACCTTTGATATATTCTTTGTCCTTCTTGATTCTTTCGAACTTGTACTATGAACTTCTGCAAGTTATCTTCAATAATTTGTCCTTATCCTCCTTTGATTTGGAAGATCTTCAATATCTGCACCAGTTGGAACTTCGATTATCTTTTCTTCTCTTGTACTTCACCTTTAGCTCTGATACCACTGATGGAGACCTTTTAATCTCCAAAGGTTTGATCTATACTGACTTAAGAACACTTCTATGTCAGCTATAAACCAAACTTTACACAAACAATGTTCCTTTTTACCAAAACTCCAAGCAACACTTCTCTGAGTGAAGAAGTATCAACTTCAGAAAGTCTGCTTCAGATATCAACTTCTTTTCCTGCACAAATCTTCAAATTTCTTCAAATAAATGATGCACAAGTATTAGCAATACCTTTGCGCAATCATACTAGTCATTAGTTCTCAAAACTAATCACCAAAAGTTTAATTTGATCATTAAGATCAAATACATGTCAGAAAATGACTCTCAGAAGTTGCGCCTTCAACATAGCTAACTTCTTAACTTGATTTCTCTCAATCTAGAACCCGTTTTGCTAAATGCTTTTAGCCATAGCTTCCTTATCTTCTAACTTAAATTTTAAGTGCTCACTCATCAAAAACTTTACAGTATACACTCAGATCTGATCAAAATACTGAGACGGAAAAGTGCACTACTTTCAGGCTTCAGTTCTCACATTCTACATATGAATGTTCCTAATGATCATTCTCACAGTAGGAGAGGAATTAGATTCTGAAACTCTAGACATAGCTTCATTAGCTTCTCAATTAGATGTGTACAAAAGGATTTCTGATCCACATGATCAGACAGAGAGCACTCAGAGAAAAACCCGTCGCTATTTTCTGGAAAAAAAACTCTCTACACATCCTCCTCAAAATTGTCATCTACAAAATGACTCTATTACTTTTTCTCATACATTTCTTGTCATAATTATCTTATATATACACGACTTTGGACTCATCTCGCGTCTATGACTCTACTCCTTATCATCCTAAAGATTTTAACTATGGTAGCTTACAAGATTCTTCACTTATATGTACATATGTGTACAAGACAACATCCTGAATTCTTCTTCATTTTGCAAATATCTTCCTTTGCTTCATTCTGACCATAAGCATTCTCCAAGATCTGTATAATCACCAATTTGTGATTGGTTTGCTCCAACACTTGTATATACACCTATTGCCCTAACCAGTTACTTATCTTTATACATCCTAGTGGTAATACATTCAATATTGTGTGTTGTGCTCCAAGCTTCTTCTTCCTTGTGTTGTTTGCATGCTTTTGTAGACCTCGAACTCTAACAATTGGTATCAGAGAAGTTAATTGCTTCATCTAGGGCATCGTCGACACCCCTCCGATCACAGTCTCAAAATCGCATGAAATTTGGTGAGCATACTCAAGGTGATTAGGAGATCAAAATTGCTTTGGTTTTTGGTGCCCAAATTGCGATCTGAGCTCATTTTAGCCTCTGAAGTCACTATCATAGTGCTTGTGTAGGCTATTTCATCTTTTTGTGCCAAAGATATATATAGTCAAAGAATAGTGATTGAACTTAGTATAAATTAAATTTGGAAAGTTCAATATATGAATAATAGGTTGTATCCTTGTAAAGTGCTAAGAAAAATATAGACACTTTGAAAGAACTCTTCCTCTTAAAATATTTAGAGAGTTACTTTGTGATTTCATCTAAGATATTTCCAATTTCAAGATGAAAGCTAGAAAAGTGATTATTAAGAAATGAAATAGTACAAGCACTTGAATGAAATAGTCTAGCCTTCTATTCAAGGTGAACTTCTCTTTTGGGAATACAAGACGCTCCAACAAATGGATCTCAATTGATCCATGAATGTTTCCCAAAAGAAGACCTAAGTTTATAAATATGTTAGGACAAGTATGTGAACATGTCCTTTTGAAAAATATTCTAAAGATAGAAGTTATGACATGATGGAAGCTTCAATTCCTTTTCAAGTATATTTTCTAGCAAAAAAAGGGATAGAATCATTAAGCCTAACTGATAGTTTGGAAAAAGGAAATTAAACATCTTCATGGTATAGATATTTAGCCAACCAATTTGTCTAGAAAATAATGTTCTGGGATGCTAAAGTTTAGACAATATGGGATCCTTACATCTAAAGGTGGTTTTAAACCACAAAGGTAGTTCTAGCATGCCCAAGTTCTATCTAGTATGAGGAGCAAAGCATTAGCGTTCTTGAGTGATAAAGAAGAGAATGATTTTTTCATAGTAAAATTATATGATGTTGATTCAATGATTTAGAGATGCTTCTACTTTAAACGATGCAACCACAGTGGGTTTACAAATACGTAAAGTACTCCAGTAACATTGAAAGATTTACCAATGATACTAATTTTTGTTTCAAACTCAAGAGAAGGTATGCATATCACATACATTAAAGCTCAATTCAAACTTTCATGATGGAAAGTCCAAGTCAAACTTCCATGATGGAATGGGAAACCATATCCTAAGGTGATATTTATCCTTTAGTTTGACACTGAAGACATGAACACAATGTTGGTGTAAATTACAAGCCTACACATTTGGCTCAAAGGATGCATTGAAGTTTATACATACATGAAGAAGCATAGGAACATATGCTAGTTGCAAGAGAACAAGAATTACGACCACCACATGCTAGAGAGATGACTCTCCTCCCAACCAAATGCCTCTATATATAGCTCTCTCCAGGGGACTGCCTTCTTGGGCAGGTGGATACTAACCATCCAAGTGCCAGCCATGTAACTACATGTGCGCCAAGTGTCCCAGTTAACTCGAGTTAACTCAAGTGGATGCTTCTAGAAGGCTCTAGAGCAAATTTGGGCAAAACACTCTCCCCATGTACCCCATGGGGGTTGAACCCAAGACCTCCTCCTTCACATCCTTGAGACTTAACCACTAAGCTAAGTGGATCACTTGTTCACAAGAGCACAAGGCCTCCTAGTAAGTCTAAACTCGAGATCTTTGGTCATACACACGGATGACCAAACGGTGTCTGATTTCAGATCTGTCTGAACCGGCTAGACCCTTGGATCATAGACTTACTTTATTACATTCTTCCCCCCTTGGAAAAGATTTTCGTCCTCGAAAATAGAGCTATATACATACTGTAGGCAACCCCCGAGCCTCATGTTCTAAAACTGGAAGAACATGGTCATGTTCTAGAACTGGAAGAACATGTCTCATCTCTGTGATGGCATCCTTGCCCAAATGATTCAAAACACTATCTGGTTTTGTACTTTGATGAACGGGACAAAGTACAAACTAGTGAAGAATAGTGAGGGTGGATCTAATGACATCCCTGGCTAATTCACAGTTTCTGGATGTGCGATCTAGGCACAAACATGTGAACTAGGTGGATTCAAATTACTAGTCCATTTCTAGGCATAACTGGTGCATGGGCTTAGTAATGAAGGTGGGATTCTTATCCCTCGCAAGACTTTGAGAATTCTTGATTCACTTGAATTTGTTTTGGAGAACTTGAAGTTTGGTTGTCCCATACATCTAACTTTAGATGTCTGTACAATGGTTTACTTTTATCTAACAGTTACTTGATTTTTTCACCCGACTAGAGGACTACTTTGTCCCAATGAGTTGAAAAAATCCTATGTAAACTGTAGGAGAAAGTTTACCATTTCGGTGGAATCAACCATACTAACTTCACCAATTCAAATTCAAAATGAAAATTGTCCAACTTAGGACACTTTTCTCAAAGACTTTTAACTGAAAGTTCTTGGGAATTGTCAATCTGATGAGCAATTCCTAACTTCCCTATTCTAGAGTATACTGGACCTCAGGAAATCATTTATGCTATAACTTGAAGCAAACTCAAATGAATAAGTCCACTTAGACTTATCATCTTTTGAAGATTGAAAAGGTTCTTGTACATAACATCTATCTAGGATGTTCAAGTTAGTTATTTAATTCCAACTAGCTAACCCTGGTTTTTTGCAAAAGGAATCAGATACCATATCTGAGCCAATTCCAAAAGATTTTTGGAAAGCGAAAAGAAATAACTAAAACTCTGTACAACCAATTCAAACTTCGAACATACGTAAACTTGCTATGAGTCAAAGGCTAGTTGACTCAGGACTTTAACTTTTCAACGATCAACTTCAACAAGATATTGAAGCATTGTCTTTATCTTTAAGAGAAATAAACTAGTTTCTCAAAAAAAGATTCAAAGCAAATCAAAAACATCATCCAACCACAAGATACTAGTGTGGTAACCAACATCAGTGTGTCGACCCACTGAGGTTATGTTGATGAGTTTTGTATTCAAATAATGCTTCACTTGAGACTAAGTTCAGGTCATATTCAATCTTTTTGACTCCTAATCGTGAATGCAATTCTTGTGCATTTCTTTGAGTCAAAAGAGTGAATTTTTCAAGTTACACTAGGAACTTGATGCTTGACTTAGTCAATTAAATTTTTAGTTGAAAAGATCAACTCAAAATCAAAGTCCAACTTCTTTCAGAAATTTACCAAATATTTTTTATCAATAACACTTAGGCTTGAAGTATTCTAAGAAGATCTTGGAAGTTACTTACTTCATATCTTCAGTTTCCTTGATCTTGAAGTCGTCTTGAAGTATCTTGAGATTCTTCTTGAATTTAAACTCCCTTCTTTGAAATTTTAATTCCCTTGAAGATCAAACCTAAATTCAAGATCCAAACGAAGACTCAAAGATAATCATCATCTCACGGTCCGATGTCCCATACCATCTTTCCTACATCAATCTGAGTATAAAATCTGGTGTCCCATACCACCCTATTTTATACTCACATTGACGTGTGAGTGAATTTTATCCTAAAGTCTACAACATCTCTTGATAGAGAACCTTCTAACTTTGATTCTTTGATAAGAACTCCATAGTTTTAGGCACTATCTCTATCTTAATATTCTAGGTTTTAATCCCTTGACATGATCGTTTCACGATCTTGTGCTCAACCTTGGGAATTTGAAAACCTTTAATAGAATATCTCCAATCTTTTTTGCTAGGGTTTTCAAATGAAAACCAATCAGAATTCCAAGTACTTGAATTCAAGTTCAATTGGTTTATCCTTGACCAATTTCGTAGTGACAAGAGCTTTTAGCTTCTTGTCTTTAGATTCCTTTCTACTAATGCTTTTAGGTACCTATCCTGGCCAGGAATTTTATAGGAATCTCTCTACTGCATAAGTCTGAGCATCCGCTCATGCTTTCTGGATTTGTACCAAAAATCCCTTTAAGGATAGGCAAACACTTATGTTTTACCTTCCTTAGACTTAAGTACCGTCTTCACGGTTGCAGACTACATACTTGGAATTACTTCACTCTGTTCAGACTTGGATCAGCTTACTTTTTCACAATTTTCCATTCGATAAATGGAACTTGAGTGAATCATTCCCAAAAGGAATTTTATTGCCAATACTTGGGCAATCTACAAAGTAGTTCTAATCGCACATTCTTGGACAATCACGGCCAAGCTTGATCAAGTCTGGTTGATACTTGCGACAAAAATAAAGACTTTGTCTTTATCTTTAAGATCTCTTAAACTATCTTAAGCTTCTTTGCTTACCTGCACGATTTTTAGAGATCTTTTCCTTCCTCAAGTCCAAGCATACACTAATGCCTCTTAGATTCCAAAGCTAAGAATCTTTGATATACCTTTGGGTTATATCACTATTTGGACTTAATTAACCAATACTGATGGTTTAGGAATTGCTAAGGAACTACTTACAGACTAAAGAGTATGAAGAATTTCATTCTCAATACTTGAAAGAATGCCATTCTTCAAAGACTTGAGATTCCTTCTAAGGAATCAAGATTCAATTGTATTCATTTCCTGAGTATCAAACTAGAGACTAAATATCACCTTTTGGATATGGTTTCCCATGCCACTATGAAAGTTTAAGTTGAACTTTCATTTATGTGATATCGACTTCTATTCTTGAGTTTGATACCAGACTCATTATTATTGGTCAATCTTCAGATGTTACTAGATTCCTTTAAACATATTTCACTAATCAAATTTATGTTTAAAGTCCAAGCATCTATTGATGATTGATCCAATAGTAATGCAACTATGAACACTTTGAACTTGTTTAGTAGAAGTTCATGGATTTAAGATCCATTTCTTAGAACTTTCTATTCCTAAATGAAAAGTTCACACTTGCTTCAAGTCTTTAGGAACTTATATAAAGACTGCTTAGCTAGTTTCATCATTTACCAGAGATGCAATTATGGACATCCTTTTATTGACGTCAAGGATCAATTGATGTTGAGGTTTAACCTTTGATTTCCATCACCCCTTGATGAAATCAAATGAAAATTTATAAAAGATTGGTACCTTTATATCTTGGCAAAACATTTATATCCTAAAGAGATTTTGCCTTCATCATTCCTTGGACCTATCATATAATATGAATTTATGTGTATTTTGGGAAGAGTTCATGAATCAATTAAGATCCTCTACTTGGAACATCTTCCTTCCCAAAAATAAATTCATCTTAAACATGGTAGGAGAATGATCTCACATGAAATAGAAGGCTTGACTATTTCATATCTTAATTCCAAAAAGTTACTTACCGAGGTTTCATCATGAGATACAAATCTTGAAACCACAAAGAAACTTCTTTAAACTTTCGAAATCTTCTAAATAGAAGAGTACTCAAGGAACTTGGAAATATAGTTGATCCGCATGAATTTCTAATTATCATCATACATCATAAAAGAGTTTGCAAGTAATTAAATTTTCTTGGTTATCAAGAAAATGTATTACTTCACTTTCTCCTAGTGCTTACTTATACCTAGCAAGACATCTATCATACTTAATTATCATTAAGTATTCGTCTTTGATAGCGGAGTATCGACTTGGGAAGAAATCGACTAATTACTTGAGTTGCAAACTAGAACTAGTATGTCTTTGCAACTAACTAGTCCTTGGTCTTCCCTAATGTCGAACTGCGAGCTTTATAAAGTAAGCTAAATACTAAGAGAGTACATTCTCATATCTACTTGCAAACAGCATTCCATTCTATCATGCAAATGCATGTATCTACATGCAAAAGCATATGCTCACATGCGTATGCATGCATGTTCTTTGCATGCCCAAAAAATAATACAACAATCATGCATGAGCTTGATGCATGATTTTTTCCTTGTACTAAGAATGTATATCATGCAATCCTGATGCATGTATATCCTTTCCTTTGTCCTAATGCACTATGATATAAAAACATACCCTTGAGGTGCAATAGAAACTTACTCAATGGAAAGGAAATATGTATTTAAACTACCAAAATATATTCTTTGATGCACAAGGATCTTTTTGAAATCAAGTCTTTCCTTAATGCAAACTAATGCTTGGAATGAGAAATGGATTAATTCATTATTCTAATCTAGACTTAATCAATTGAAATCTTGGCTATTTCAATGTGCATCTAGGATTAAGTGTAGAATAATGAAAACAAGATAAATCAAGCATTAAGGCCAAGCAAAAACTGGAAAATACTTAGCTCCACATAGAGCTACGTCCTTCCCTTAATCCTCTGGAAGAGCTTTTCTCTAAAGACTTCGGTCGGAATTCAAAATTGGTTTGACTTTGATCACCAAAGGCCTCCGGATCTTTACTCCACAGCTCCACTTCTTTCAGACTTTGCTCCAAACTTTAACTTTCTTTGGCCTTGACCACCACAGATATGCACTCGGGTTCGATTGGGGTAATGATCAAACTCCAAAGAGTAAACACAATGAAAAGATCTCGGTTCGGGATTAGCAGAGCAGAGACAGGATTGGAACAAAAAGTGATATGCAGAGATTATAGTCACCAAAAGCCTCTGCTACAGTGGATAAATCAATGTCACCTCACCGCAAGGTCATGGGATCGATTCCCGGTGCCAACTTGCTTTTGTCTTCCTTGACAATATCTTCTTCTGCGCTAAAACCGGAGTAGAGGTAGCTGCCGACAACCAGAGATAGCGGATGGCTGTGTGGCGCTGTGGTTAGGCCACTTTCCTTTGATATTAGAGGTTGAGGGATCGAATCCTAGGAGCTTATCATCAATAAATCATCCTTTTGCTTCTGGATGAGATCTTCTTCACTGCGTATTGCCGATAACTTAGTCTGCTATGATGTATCTTTACGCGAACGTCCGTGAGCCTGTGGATAAAGCTGCAATCCCTAAAAAGGAGGTTCTGGGTTCGAACCTGCGTGGGCTCACAGTAGATGTGATATTTTTCTTTTGCTCCTGAATGAACTTCAGCTGAAAAAGAGGATCAGTATAAACTACGCTCCGAATATTCCGTGAGCGCCTCTGGGCTTGTGGATAGGCCAGAACTCTCTTAAAGAGAGGTTCTGAGTTCGAGACCGCTGCGAGGCTGACGATAGAGATGAGTTCTTCTTTTTTAGTCATGGATCAATCCTTCTTCAGCCAGAAACTCATATCAGTACAAATTGGCGTCGAATATCAATCCGTAAGCGCCTGGAGCTTCATGGATAGGTTGGAGACCTCTCAAGGAGAGATCGGGGGTTCAAAACCTCTACTAAATCTTTTTTATGATTTCCTCCTTGAGCTATGTCTACCATTACAAAATTCGGCACGCGTTTTTTGGTCAGCCGCGAGTGGAGTTTGACGAGCAAGAAACTATGGAGAGAATGATAAGACTATTAACTATGGAAGCACATTCTAATGAAGAAGATGATGAGCCTAGCAAGGTCACCATGGAAGCTTGCCTAGAGCTCTGATACCAATGCAAGAGAACAAGAATTACGACCACCACATGCTAGAGAGATGACTCTCCTCCCAACCAAATGCCTCTATATATAGCTCTCTCCAGGGGACTGCCTTCTTGGGCAGGTGGATACTAACCATCCAAGTGTCAGCCATGTAACTACATGTGCGCCAAGTGTCCCAGTTAACTCGAGTTAACTCAAGTGGATGCTTCTAGAAGGCTCTAGAGCTCTTTGGGCAAAACACTCTCCCCATGTACCCCATGGGGGTTGAACCCAAGACCTCCTCCTTCACATCCTTGAGACTTAACCACTAAGCTAAGTGGATCACTAGTTCACAAGAGCACAAGACCTCCTAGTAAGTCTAAACTCGAGATCTTTGGTCATACACACGGATGACCAAACGGTGTCCGATTTCAGATCTGTCTGAACCGGCTAGACCCTTGGATCATAGACTTACTTTATTACACTAGTGGTTAATTACCACTTTACCTCTTTGTAAAAGTCAAATTGACTTGGAATCTCTTGTAATCACCTACCAAAAGGATTCGTGGAAAATTAGTTGTTTGATTGAAAGAATATCTCCAAGCATTTAGGAGCTTGATCATAGGGAGCCAAAAGTTTGAATTTGAATTCAAACTTTTACCCATCTCTTATAAAAATGGACATGAAAAGTCGCGGGTAAGAGTGAGCACTCCCAAGCCTAGCATTACTGTTTTTTGAGTGTGTGTGAGGTCTACACTCTAGCCCACACCTATCTACACCATTTGGAAATGATATTCATGCCAATGGAGTTGTATACAAATGTTCATTAATACATACATTCACATTGTCCATCTCTGAGTTCTGTGTTAGTCTACTCAAACGTCTGTCAACTTGTCAAGGGCATATCTCGGTCATTTCTTGACCAAATTCCATGATTCAAAGCTTGTTTGATTCAGCTTGAAGTAATATACATGCTATCAAAGTTTCAAGACATTCTATTCAGCCCTTTTGGAGAACTCTGCATCGAGGTGATCTCTGGTCATTTTCTGCTAGAGTCCTAAAAAGTCAAGGGTATAGCTTATCTTGCTAAATTGATTTCTCTTAACATAGTTTATTATTTTACATCATTATACTTGGAATAGGTAGCTTACTAAGCTAATTAGATACCCCTAAAAGGAATTTTTCTAATTCCTATTGTGCTGGTCATACTGAGCAAAATACCCAGCAGGTATTAAGACATAAATAGAAAGTTTTCTTGAGTTTATGACTTCCAAAGTTATCTGTTTTGATTCAATCATTATCCACATCACTTCCAAAGTACATAGGACATTTTATGGTGTCATTGGAAAGCTAAGGAGGTCTAGTTATCAACTTTGAAGCAAAAGAGGGCTGGTACAAAGCAGGCTTAGCAGTACCTACTCAGTCTCTTGGTGCATCCATCCATCTTTCCCAACAATGGTATCAGAGCAAACTAAGGTAAAATGGGAGATGGTTTTCCTTCATTCATTGATAAATTGGACAGGAACAACTATCAAGCATGGTCTCTAAGGATGAAGACCTACCTACAAAGAAGGAGTCTCTATGGATACATCTCAGGAGATGAGGAATTGCCCTCATTCAAAACAAGAGGATTACCGACCAAGGAAGAACATGAAAGGCTCAACACATGGTGTGCTAAGGCTGCATTGGCAAGGTCTTATTTACTCAACTCTATATCTGATTTTCTTTTGCCACATATTAGAAATTGTAAGACATCCCAAGAGACTTGGGAAACCTTGTCATCATATTTTTCCTCCAACACAAGGGCTAGAGAAAATCAGTTGTGGATTGAATTCACAACATTAAGGAAGCAACCTAAGCAAGCTGTTTCAGAATTTGTGACCAAGATTAAAGATGTAGCAGATCAGTTAGCAAGCATAGGAGAAGAGATTGAAGAAGAATAGATTGTAATGCAAGTGATCAATGGGATCAAGGCTGATGACAAATGGGAAAGCTTCACCACAGCTATGGATCTTTACATGGACATGCTATGGATCTTTACATGGACATGCACACTCTAGATCTTACAACTCTCATGGGACAATTGTTTACTCATGAAGCAAAGCTCAACAAAAATGGAGATACATCCAAAGGTAATAACTCTTCTGCCCTATATACTGATAAGAAGTCTAAAGATAAAGGCAAAAGCAAGAAGGTGGAAGATGAAGGTTCTACCTCCCAAGCCAACTATGCAGGGAGAGGTAGATCATCAAGAGGAAGGGGCAGAGGAGGTAAGCCAGGTAGGGGGAGATCTTATAACTCCTCACCATGCAACATTTGTGGTCTATCAAATCATACTACAGATGAGTGTTTCAAGAATTACAAGAATCAGAGAGGAAGAGGATATCAAAGAGTTGGCTACTCACAATCAAGAGGTAGATTCAACCATCACCAAGGCTACAACAATAACTACAACAACAACTACAACAATAATTACAATGGCAACTACCAAGGAGGATTCAAATCCAAGAAGGATTACAACAACTACAGAGAGGAGCAGGATGACTCTCTTCTAATCATGAATATGACTTCAAAATCAGGTACAAATGATGACCACCTATTCTACATTGACTCAGGATGTTCAAATCATGTGGCTGGCAATGTAGCATTACTCTCTGATCTTGAGGAACCAAAAGGTAAGCATCAAGTCCAAATAGGTGATGACACAAAGCATTCTGTAGTTAAAGTTGGAAATGTTAAGACTTGTGATGGAAATCAGAATTTGTTGAGTAGGGTACTCTATGTACCAACCATTACCAAAAATTTGATGAGTGTTAGTCAGATTGTGGAGAAAGGTTTGCAGGTCAGATTCAACCAATATGGAGCATATGTGGAGGATCCAAGACATGGGTTCATGAGGATTGCTAAAGGATAAAAATCAGGTAGAATTTTCACTTTTGAGTTAGAAGATACAAAGAACATTGCACTATACAGTTATAAAGATCAGACACTTTTAGAGCTTGAGATTTGACACAAAAGGTTAGGGTACATAGGAGAAAGAACCTTGAAACAAATGTGCAGGGACCAATGTGTGCTTGGGATACCTAATGTATCCAAGCAACATATGATTTATAAGTGTGGTGCTTGTCAATTTGGGAAGTCTCACAGGTTACCCTTTTCAAGGAAAGGGTACATGCATGAAGACTACCTAGAGTTTTTCCACATAGATGTATGGGGACCAAGCAAAGATCCCTCAGTCTCAGGTTCAAGGTACTATGTATCTTTCATTGATGATTATAGCAGATGGACTGTATTGTACTTTATGAAGCACAAGGATGAGGTATTTAATTGCTTTAAAAAATATCTTGCATTAGTTGAAAACCAGACAGGAAGGAATTTGAAGAGGCTAAGGTCAGATGGAGGAGGTGAGTACTTCTCCAATGAATTTGAAAACTTCTTGCAGGAAAGAGGCATCAACAGAGAGATAACCACAAGGTATTCTCCTGAACAGAATGGGGAAGCTGAGAGAAGAAATAGATTAATTGTTGAGACAGCTAGATCTATGCTTAATGAGAAAAGGTTACCTAACTATCTATGGGCAGAGAGTGTTTCCACTTCCACTTACCTCATAAACAGGTTACCATCTAAGTCTCTTGATGGCATGAAACCCTATGAAGCATGGCATGGTAAGAGACCCTCACTTGACAATTGCAAAATATTTGGATGTGTAGCATATGTACACATTCCTTCTCAGATAAGAGGTAAGCTAGACCCAAAGGCTGAAAAATGCATCTTTATTGGGTATGATTTAAATCAAAAAGATTACAGGTTTTATAATCCTATCAATAAGGGATTCATGGTAAGCAGAGATGTTGTCTTTGATGAAAATGATTCTTGGTATGAGAATGAATGCAGGAAGGTCAAGTTACCCTATGATTTGGAAGAGGAATTTCCAAGTCTTACAAAGGAGGAACCTATTCAGAATGAAGCCTCAAGTTCAGATGATGAAGATACTATTAACCTTGAAGAATTCAAAGCATGGAAGTCCAAAGGCAAAATGAAGATGAAGAAGCTTGAAGACATACCTGAATCTTCAACTCAACCATTTAGAAGATCACAAAGAGAAAGCAAGAAACCTATCAGATATGGGTATGATACATCTCTTGTTACTAAACATTCTATTTATCTTGCCAAAGATTTTTCAAATGAAGAACCAGGGTCATATGAAGAAGCAATAACCAAATCAGAATGGAAAGAAGCTATGGATGAGGAGATTGAAGCACTCAAGGAGAGTGACACATGGGAGTTAGTACCTAAGAAGGACTCAATGAAGGTAATAGGATCCAGATGGATCTATAAGCTTAAAAGAAATTTTGATGGCACAATTAATAGGTACAAAGCCATATTGGTAGCCAAGGGTTTTGCACAAACCCAAGGCATTGACTATGAGGAGACATTCTCACCTGTGGCCAAGATGCCAACCATCAGAGTGTTGGTAAGTGTGGTTGCATCAAAAAATTGGAATATGTACCAATTGGATGTCAAGAATGCTTTCTTGAATGGATGGATTTCAGAGGAGGTATATATGTCACAACCTCCTGGCTATGAGGACCCTAAGAAGGTAACATATGTTTGCAAATTAAAAAAGGCTTTATATGGATTGAAGCAGGCACCTAGGGCATGGAATTACATGTTAACTACATACCTCCAAGACCAAGGATTTGTCATGAGCAAGGCAGATACTTCTCTGTTCATTAAGAGAAGTAATTCAGAGGTAATATACCTTTGTGTTTATGTTGATGACATCATCATTATAGGTAATAATGTCAATGGAATCAGATATATCAAAAGTCAAATGATGAAGGAGTTCAAGATCAATGATCTTGGTCTATTGAAGTATTTTTTGGGACTTGAATTAGTCTACACTAATTCAGGGATATACATCACTCAAAAAAAGTATATACAGGACATGTTGAAGAAGTTTCACTTGCAGGATGCCAAAGTAGCAAGCACTCCAATGGAGGTAAACCTAAAACTAAGTGCCCATGAAGGTGATGAAGTCAATGAAATTACAGGCTATCAAAGTATGATGGGTAGCTTGAACTATGCTACCTTAACAAGGACAGATATTGCATATGGATTTAGTGTGCTAAGTCAATTTATGCACAAGCCAAGGATAACTCATTTAGAGGCTGCCAAGAGAATCCTGAAGTATTTCGAGGGTACACAGAATCATGGTTTGTATTTCCCTTACACTTCAGATATTGATATCAAAATTTATTCAGATGCAGATTGGGCAGGATGCAAGGATGATAGAAGGAGCACTTCTGGATATATTTCTTTTGTAGGTGACAAAACAATTTCATGGTCTTCAAAGAAGCAACCTACTCTTGCTTTGTCTTCTACAGAGGCAGAGTATAGAGGACTGGCTAATGCCACACAAGAAGCAATATGGATTAAGCTTTTGTATACAGAATTGGGATTATACACTAGGTCACCAATCATCTTTGGAGATAATACAAGTTCTCTTCACCTTGCAGCTAATCCTATTTATCATGCTAGGACCAAACATATAGAGGTCCATTACCATTATGTGAGAGAGAAATTGATAAGCAAAGACATTCAACTAACCTATGTATCAACCAACATGCAATGTGCAGATTTGTTTACTAAAGCTTTGGATGGAACCAAACTTTGCAGGTTCAAATCCATGATTGGATTGCAGGATATACTTGAAGATTGAAGATGAAGACTTAAGCCAAAATGTTTGGCTTGAGGGGGAGCTGTTGGTGTAAATTACAAGCCTACACATTTGGCTCAAAGGATGCATTGAAGTTTATACATACATGAAGAAGCATAGGAACATATGCTAGTGGTTAATTGCCACTTTACCTCATTGTAAAAGTCAAATTGACTTGGAATCTCTTGTAATCACCTACCAAAAGGATTCGTGGAAAATTAGTTGTTTGATTGAAAGAATATCTCCAAGCATTTAGGAGCTTGATCATAGGGAGCCAAAGTTTGAATTTGAATTCAAACTGTTACCCATCTCTTATAAAAATGGACATGAAAAGTCGCGGGTAAGAGTGAGCACTCGTGTGCCTAGCATTACTGTTTTTTGAGTGTGTGTGAGGTCTACACTCTAGCCCACACCTCTCTACACCATTTGGCAATGATATTCATGCCAATGGAGTTGTATACAAATGTTCATTAATACATACATTCACATTGTCCATCTCTGAGTTCTATGTTAGTCTTCTCAAAAGTCTGTCAACTTGTCAAGGGCATATCTCGATCAATTCTTGACCAAATTCAGTGATTCAAAGCTTGTTGAATTCAGCTTAAAGTAATCTATATGCTGTCAAAGTTTGAAAACATTCTATTCAGCCATTTTGGAGAAATATGCGTCGAGATGATCTCTGGTCATTTTCTGCTAGAGTCCTAAAAAGTCAGGGGTATAGCTTACCTTGCTAAATTGATTTCTCTTAGCATAGTTTATTATTTTACATCATTCCACTTGGAATAGGTAGCTTACTAAGCTAATTAGATACCCCTAAAATGAAGTTTTCCGATTCTTACTGTGCTGGTCATATTGAGCAAAATACCCAGCAGGTGTCAAGACATAAATAGAAAGTTTTCTTGACTTTATGACTTCCAAAGTTATCTGTTTTGATTCAATCATTATCCACATCACTTCCAAAGTACATAGGACATTTTATGGTGTCATTGGAAAGCTAAGGAGGTCTAGTTATCAACTTTGAAGCAAAAGAGGGCTGGTACAAAGTAGGCTTAGCAGTACCTACTCATTCTCTTGGTGCATCCATCCATCTTTCCCAACACACAAATCAAGCAATAAGGCTTCAAAATATTGTCCAAAAGTCTAGAGTTCCTTTCAAATATCATTCTAGTAGTGCAAGAGATTCCAATTGATTCCTTAGGAGGAATCTCAATTACTTGAAAAGTAAAACTTCTCTAGTCATGACAACAAAATTCTTTAAGCTAGCTAGGTAGTAAGTAGTTCCCAAGAAGTCCCAAACCATCAATATCCCTACTTAAAGTCCAATGATTGATATAATACATAGTTGTATCAATCTTAACGAGATTCTTAGCTTTGAATTCTCAAAAGGCATTAATCCATGCTTGGAATTGAGTTGAGGGAAAGATCTCTAATAAATCCCATGGTTTAATGAAGAAGCTTTACAGAATTTTAAGAGATCGTAAAGATAAAGACTAAGTCTTTATTCTTGTTGGAAGGTGAACAAGAATTTATCAGGCTTGGTAGAGTTTATCAAAGAACTTGCAATTAGAATTACTATGAATTTTACCCCAAGTATTGGCAATAAAGCTCGTGCATTACTCATGAATGTTACCTCTTTAAGCACGAAGTCCTCAGCTGGATTAAATTTTGGAATCAAGATTTTTCCAAAATCAAGGCATAAAGAGGTAAAAGGTTCTAGATAAACCCTAGATCTTTGAAATTAAAATCTCCTTATAAGACCTAGTAGGTTTATAAATAGAATACAACACCTTCATCTTAGCTCGCAATAATGGCACCAACAAGCGTTTGAGAAAGGACCATTGGAAATGACCATGAGAGCATTTAAAAGAAATCAAAAGCAAGCCAAACTCATAATGTATTATTGTGGTTTGGAGAAAGTGTCCAGTGGTACGAGACAATGGAATGCTAACTCCTTTTGAGATTTTTTTCTTTGATGCCCAAAAAGAAAAAGAACTCATGATTCATAAAAAATCATCAATCAAGTTCTCTTTCTTGGGAAAGTACATTGAAGTAATGTACTTAAACCACTATATGAAATATAGAAATGAAGGAGATTTTTTCTCTCACATTCAGATCAGAAGTGAAGTCTAGAAAACTTTACAATTCAAAGGTTTTCAAGTTTCCAAGGCAATGAGATTGTGAAACGATCATGTGAAAGAATCAAAACTTAGAATATCAAATTAGACTTAATTAGACCAACATGGTGTAGCTTCACTTTAGTTAGTTGACGTTTACAACTCAGTCAACTTTAGCACCTATTGGTTTTGCGCTTAGCTAATACCCTTAAAGTCAATGAGGGAAGACCATGTAGAAGGGAAGACCATGTAGGTGAAGCTACAGCGAATGCGCTAAAGTTGACGTATTCATTCATAGCTTTCTAAACCTCCGGAAAAGCTGCTCGAGCTAAAGAAAACGGTTTAGGCTTAAGCGAAATATGATAAGTATCACTCACACATCAATATGAATATAAAATAAGGTAGTATGGGGCATCATATTTTATACTCAAATTGATGTAGGAAAGATGGTATGGGACATCGGACCATGGGATGATAAGTGCATTTAGTCTTAGAATGAATATTGAATTGAGATTCGATCCTCAAGGAAATTAAAACTTCAAGGCAGAAGTTTAAGTTCAGTGAGGATAAAAGCATGATCTTACAAGACACTTCAAGATTAAGTAAGAGGATCATGAAGTAATCAACTTCCAAGACCTTGATTTGTAATTCAAATAGGTGAAAGCATTTTCTTATTGAATTATGGAAAACTTCAACATAAAGTGTTTCTAATTTAGAAATATTTAATAAACTTGTAAATAAATAGGACTTTGAAATAATCCTTTCAATTAAAGTTGAAAAGACCAAGTTATTTTGAAAGCACCTACTTGATAGTGCAACTCGGTAAATTCAATCTCTTGACTCAAAGTAATACACGTCATAAAGAGAATGAATAGAGAAAACATTGACTTATAAGTGTCAAGTCAAGCATTAGTCTTTTGAGTAAAAACAAAAATCATAAATGGAACCTCGATGGGTCGACACACTCATGTTATGTTACCATGCAAGTATCTTGTGGTTGGATGATGATGTTTAGCTTTATTCCAAGAATCTTTTTGAGAATCCAATTTCTTTCTGTTGAAGATAGATAAAATGTTTCAATACTTTGTTGAGATAGATCTATCCAAAGTTAAAGTCTTGAGTCACCTAGAGTTTGACTCACAACACATTCAAGTATCTTAGAAGTTGGAATTGATTGCACATATTTTTAGTTCTTTTTTTCAACTTTCCAAATCTTTTGGATTTGACTCTAATAAAGCATCTAATTCTTTTCACAAAAGTCCATGGCTAGCCACTTGGATGAGGTAACTAAATTAAACATTCAAGATAGATTTTTTGTACAAGAACCTAGTCAATCTTCGAAAGATACTAAGTCTAAGCTAACTTATTCATTTGATTTTGCTTCAACTTAAATAGCATATCTCTAATGAATTTCATAGATTTTAGTACAATCTAGAAAATACAAGTTAGGAATTTATCATAAGATTGACAATTCCCAAGAACTTAAAGCTAAAGCCTTTGAGAAAGTTATCCTAAGTTGGACAATTTTCATTTTGTATTTGACTCACTCAAGATAAAGTAAGGCTGACCAAAGTAAATGATAAACTTTCTCCTACATTCTACATAGGATTTTCAAGTCATTTAGGAAAAAATAGTCCTCAAGTGAGGTAATCAAGTAAAAATTGGTTGAGAGTGAACCATAGTACAGACATCCAAGTTAGATGTTTGGAACAACTAGAATTCTAGTCTTCCAAATCAGATTCAATGAATCAAGAGTTCTCAAAGTCTTGGTAGGGATTGCAATCTCACCTTAGTTACCACTAGTCCATGCATCAATGATGCCCAGAAATGGATGAGTAATTGGAATTCACCCATTTCACATGTTAGTGCCCACATAACACATAGTAAAAACAAAGAAATATGCAAGGCATGTTTTTTGATCCACCCTTATTATTCATTACCTACTTTGCACTTAGATCAGTTTATGAAAGTGCAAAGCCAGATGTTGTTTTGAACATTTGGGTAGGGATCCCACCACAGGGATGAAACATGTTCTTCTCGATTAGAATATGAGGCTCCGGGGATGCCTATAGTTACTATATATAGCTTTATTTTGAAGGACATAAATCTTTCCCAAGGGGGGAAGAATGTAATCAAGTAAGTTTATGATCTCAATGTCTGATGGATTCAGACACATCTAAAATCACACACTGATTTGCCACTCATGTGTTTGGCCAAAAATCTCAAGTTTAGCCTTAAGTACAAGTCCATGTTCTCTCTTAAACAAGTGATCCACTTAGCCTAGTGGTTAAGTCTCAAGGTTGTGAAGGAGGTCTTGGGTTCAAACCCCATGGGGAGCATGGGGAGAGAGTTTTGCCCAAAGATCCTTCTAACTCAAGTTAATGTGAGTTAACTTGAGTCTAGATAGACTTAACTTAAGCAGTGAGTACATCAACCGCTATTGGACTCTAGTGGAGGGTACAAAAGTAGTGGTCAAGATCACTTCAACAACTAATAGACTCTAGTGTAAAATGTTAAAGGAATGGTGAAGCTTTCAACCACTAGTGGACTCTAGTGGAAGGTACTAAAGTAGTGGTCGAGATCACTTCAACCACTAGTAGCCTCTAGTGTAAAATATTAAAGTAATGGTGGAGCTTGCACATGCACATGTGGACTCTAGTTACATTTGTGGTCCTCATTGATTCCATCAATAATATATACAGGCATAAGGTTGGGAGGAGAGTCATCTCTCTAGCATGTGATGGTCCTAATCATCATTTCTTTGTAAGAGGCCACCAACATACAACCCTTCAGGGTTACTATGATCAAGGAAAATATAATGGTAAGGAGGTTGTGACCATGCCACCTGGGGATGCCCGACATCATGAGGTTTGATCAATTTGTTACGATTAACTCAAACACGAAAATATCTTAAGGACACCTACCTGTTTGGGACAAGCGCAAATTTCTCGTTTGATTTTAGGCATCCCTCTTTAGTTGGGGTCACCCATCCATAGGAAGTTTCTACATATTCTTTTCATTTTCATCAATTCAACATTCCCTCACCTTCAACAAGCTAGGAAATAGATAATGCAAGAAATTAAAAAATCACTGGTTACCATTGATCTATGTACAATATTCAATTGCATACCTTTCCAATACTACAACTTATTTTCAATAAGCTTGAAAACCCGATCCCATTTTCGGTAGACCTTGAATCCCAAGGGAATAACAAGAAATCAAACTACATAGCCAGTACTCCCAAAACCCTTCGTTGAAGACAAACTAGGGAGGTGATTGAAAAGTAGTCCTAAAGGCAATCTTCATGTGGTTGATTTTGAAGCTAAAGGGAGAGCAAAAAATGTAAAGGTATGACCAAAACTTAGAGACACATCCTACCTCATTATTCATAAAATCATTAGTGTCATCGAAAAACAATTTAAGAACCATTTGTTCTTGACTTCAAGTGAGCAAAAGTCCTTTGATACTCTCTAAATTCACTTGACTTGCAACAAGACATCTTAGGCCATCTACGATGATAGAAAATAACAGAGAAGCCAAAGGGCATCTTTGCTGGATCAATCTTTTTAGCTTTATGGGGTTAGAGAGTTTGTATTTGATATGAATACAAGTTGATGTATTGCCAAGAAGAGAGGCAACCATTCTCACAAACCTAGGGCCGAATCCCAATTCCTTGAGAGATTTTAGAACGAAGTTCCACTCAAGCATTTCATATGCCTTATCAAAATTGATCTTGAGAAACACCAAACTTTGGTTGGACTCCCTATCATACTCAAGAGCTTCCCAAATGTCAAGAATGGCATCTTAAATGGATCTTCTTTTGATGAAACCTTTCTGATCGTCAAAAAGCCATCACAAAGGTGACTAGCAATATGGTTAGCCAGGTCCTTCGTAATGACATTATAGCTATTTTGAAGCATAGGTATCGGTCTCCAATTCTCTATTATGTTTGTGTTGTCCTTCTTGTGGATCAATTTGATGAATCCTTCATCAAAGCAGATTAGGAGGGCCCTAAATCTAAAGGCTTCTCTCCACACAAGATTTAAAGGACCAGCATGGGAGTCTTTGAACGCTTTAAACCTTTTGTTAATGAGACCATCAAGATGAAGGTTTTTGCCCAAAGGATGGGAATCGATCTAAGTCTTGATATCATCCTTAGAAAGAAATTTGTTGAGTTCATAGCAACAACATGCAAGATCTTCTTGGATCTAAAACTCAAGATATTGGTCATGAAATATTTTCTCCACTCAGTAGAGAGTAAGAGGAGAGCCATGCTGAGGGGTTTTTAAAAGTATTGCACAATTTCATCATATATTTTTCTTCTCTGTCATACATTCAACATCATCCTTGTTGATCATGCTCAGAAGGATTTCCTTAACCTACTTTTGCTTTAAAATTATACATGTTTCATTGGTTGGTTTATCCATTTTTCCTACCCATCACTCTTTGAAGAAGATGAAGATATTCGTATGTTGTATTTCTTCTTCATATCTAATCTTACTTCTCATTTTAAAAAGAACTTTTCGGAGATGCAGCTTGCCTTTGTTAGCTTCTAGTTCAAGCTGAGCTAGCCTTCTATAGAGTTCTTCTCTTCTTTCCTTTCTTATCCTTTATATCTCCCATTTTTGTTCTTATACAAGATGTGTTGATTAGTCTTCACCACATTGATCAAACACTTAGCCAAAGAAGCACCGTCTTGGAAAGCTTGGGACAATACTTCATAAATTTCTTTGTGGATAGAGAGTAGCATAAACACCAATGGGTTAGCATGAAACCATGGATCCTTCTTCATGAAAGCGGAGGACAAAAGGCAAACATAATGATGTTAATGAGAGACATCGATGGAGATCCAAAGAAGGTGAGAATGTTGTTGCAATATCCAAGCCTTCACACTTGGCTAAGCTTGGAAGGAAAAATGTGCAACCACATGATGAAGCATGTGAACCATTGCTTGTAATGCTAGATCATTTACCACTTGTAAAAGGATAAATTCTTGAAAGAATCTTGTAAGTCCATACATCTCGTTGAATTAGGAGAAGCATATTAGCTACGAGTTCAAAGAGAGAATATTTCCTAGATCAAAGGAACACTTTTAGGTGGAGCCTAATTTGAATTCAAATTCAAATTTGAATGAAGAAATCCTTATAAAAAGAGCTTGCAAAAGTCGCGGGCGTGGCTTCCTCTTGGAGCTCAATTACTGATCGTTTGTAGAGGTTGAGTAGCATACACTATTGTTCACTCATCCCACTATGATTGGGCATTATCATAATGCCAATGAGTTTGTAAAATTATGTGCCATATAGATATACTTCATTGATCATTTCTGTTCAATTCTCTCCTATGTCCACTCAAAATAGTGAACGTTGCATGACCATATCTCAATGATTTCTTATCCATTTTACATGATCTATAGCTTGTTGGATCCATCTCAAATTCTACTTTAAGCTTTCAAAATTTCAAGTCTTTTTTTTTGGGAGTACAATGAATTTGGAAAGACACACACCCAACCTCGTAAGGTAGAGGCACCCATCTTGGGGAACTTTGAGGCATCCAGCCCCAGATGGGACTTGAACCCTGGCTATCTGCCTAAGAGTACAAGGCACATCCACTAAACCACACCCACTGGATGAATTTCAAGTCTTTTGCTTCAGCCAATTGGGAGAAATCCGTCTCGAAGTGCTCACTAGTCTTGAACTGCTCAATCCTTAAAAAGTCGGGGGTAAACCTTGAAGTGCTAAATTGATTTCTCAGTGTATGGTTTATCATTTTAAGTGATTCCACTTGTAATCATTAGCTATCTAAGCTAATTAGATACCCTCAAAAGGATTTTTATCAATTTCTATTGTACTATGAGCACTAAGCAAAAGATCCAACAGGTGTCAGAGAGGAAGAGGATTTCAATGAGGTGGCTACTCACAATGAAGAGGAAGATTCAACCATAATCAAGGCTACAACCATGGCTACAACAACAATTATCAAGGAGGATACAAATCAAGAAAGGACTTCAACAATTATACAGAGGATCAAGAGGATTCTCTTCTCATTATGAACATGACCTCAAAACAAGGTATGAATGATGAGCACCTCTTCTATATTGACTCAGGTTGTTCAAACCATGTAGCAGGCAATGTAGCTCTTCTTTCTGATCTTGAGGAACTTAAGGGAAAGCACCAAGTGCAGAAAGGTGATGACATCAAGCATTCAATGGTCAAGGTAGGAAATGTCAAAACTTCAGATGGGAATAGAAATCCGTTGAGCAGGGTTCCTTATGTACCTACTATCACCAAGAATTTGATGAGTGCTGGACAGATAGTGGAAAAGGGTTTGCAAGTTAGATTCAACGAATATGGAGCTTTTGTGGAGGATCCCCAACATGGATTCAAGAGAATTGCCCAGGGAGAAAAAACACGTAGATTATTTACATTTGAGCTTAAAGACACTAGAAACATTGCACTTTATAATTACAAAGATCAAACATTGTCTGAGTTAGAGATTTGGCATAAAAGATTAGGGCATATTGGTGAGAGAACCTTGAAGAAAATCGGTAGAGATCAATGCATGTTGGGATACCTAATGTATCCAAGAAACACATGATCTATAAATGTGGTGCTTTTTAGTTTGGTAAACCGCACACGTTACCCTTTACAAAGAAAGGTTACATGCATGAGGATTATTTGGAACTTCTCCACACAGATGTGTGGGGACCAAGCAAGGATCCTTCAATTTTAGGCTCAAGGTACTATGCATCATTCATTGATGATTTCTGTAGGTGCACTATCTTGTATTTCATGACACAAAGATAGAGTGTTCACTTGTTTCAAAAAATATCTTGCACATGGAAAATCAAACAAGAAGAAGTCTAAAGAGGATAAGGTTAGATGGAGGAGGTGAGTACTTGTCCAATGAATTTGATGCATTTTTGCAGGATAAAGGTATCAAAAGGGAGATTACTACCAGATATACTCTGAACAAAATGGGGTAGCAGAGAGGAGAAAGAGGTTGATTGTGGAAGTAGCTATATCAATGCTTAATGAAAATAAATTGCATAATTATTTGTGGGAGAGAGTGTTTCTACTGCCACTTACCTTATTAACAGGTTGCCATCCAAATCCCTTGATGGGATGACCCCATATGATGCATGGCATGGTAGGAGGCCATCACTTGATCATTATCAAATATTTGGATGTGTTGCTTATGTGCATGTTCCATCTCAAATCAGAGGTAAGATAGACCCAAAGGCAGAGAAGTGCATCTTCATAGGGTATGATTTAAATAAGAAAGGATACAGGTTTTATAATCCATCCAACAAAATGGTCAGTAGAGATGTTGTGTTTGATGAGAATGATTCTTGGTTTGAAAGTGAATGCAGGAAGGTGAAGTTGTCATATGACTTGGAAGAAGAATTTCCAAGCCTCACCAAGGAGGAGCCAAGCCAAATTGAAGACATCAAATCACACGATGAGGACACCATCAACTTAGAAGAATTGAAAGCATGGAAATCAAAAGGCAAGGCCAAGATGAAGAGGTTGGAAGACATACCAGAACCATCCAATCAAACTCTAAGGAGCTCACAAAGGGAAAGTAAGAAGCCAATTAGATATGGGTATGATACTTCATTAGTTATTAAGCATTCCATTTATCTTGCTAAAGATTTATCACTTGAGGAACCTTCTTCATATGAAGAAGCAAGTACCAAGGCAGAATGGAAGGAAGCTATGGATGAAGAAATAGAAGCACTCCAAGAGAATGATACTTGGGAATTAGTACCCAAGAAGGCATCAATGAAGGTAATTCATTCTAGATGGATTTACAAAATCAAAAGGAACTCAGATGGATCCATAAGCAGGTATAAATCTAGACTTGTGGATAAAGGTTTTGCACAAACTCAAGGAGTTGATTATGAAGAGACTTTCTCACTTGTGGCTAGAATGCCAACCATCATAGTATTGCTAAATGTGCTTGCATCTAGGAATTGGAATATGTATCAATTGGATGTGAAAAATGCATTTCTCAATGGTTGGATTTCAAAGGAGGTTTACATGGTTCAATCTTCTGGCTATGAAGACCCAAGCAAGGTAAATTATGTATGCAAATTGAACAAAGCTCTTTATGGTTTGAAGCACGCACCTAGGGCATGAAATCATAGGTTAACAACCTACCTTCAAGACCAAGGATTCATGATGAGCAAGGCAGATTCTTCTCTGTTTGTCAAGAGAAGTAATTCAGAGAGAATATATTTATGTGTGTATTTTGGTGACATCATCCTTAGAGGTAGTGATGCCAATGGCATCAAACATATCAAGAACCAAATGATGCAGGAGTTCAAAATCAGTGACCTAGGGTTTCTGAAGTATTTTCTTGGACTTGAGTTAGTCTACACAATTTGTGGAATTTACATTACTCAAAGGAAATATTTGCAAGACATGTTGAAGAAGTTCCACTTGGAGAATGCAAAGGTAGCAAGCACCCCTATGGAGTTAAATCATAAATTGAGTGCTCATGAAGGTGATTTACTTGAAGACATTGCAGGATATCAAAGCATAGTTGCGAGTCTAAACTATGCAACCTTAAAAAGGATTGACATAGCTTATGGAGTAAGTGTTTTAAGTCAATTCATGCATAAACCTAGAGCACCTCACTTGGAAGCTGCCAAAAAGATCTTGAAGTATCTCAAGGGTACTCAAAATCAAGGTCTTTACTTTCCATACACATCAGATTTGGACACTAAAATTTAATCAGATGCAGATTGGGCAAGTTGTAAGGATGATAGGAGGAGTACTTCTAGATATCTTTCTTTTGCAGGTGATAAGCCCATTTCATGGTCTTCCAAGAAGCAACCTACTGTTGCTCTATCTTCAACAGAGGCTCAATACAGGAAATTAGCCAATGCTACACAAGAAGCAATTTGGATTAGATTGCTATATTCAGATTTGGCACTTCATCCTCATTCACCTATGATTTTTGGTGACAAGACAAGCTCTTTGCATCTAGCAGCTAATCCTATCTATCATGCAAGAATCAAGCATATAGAAGTACACTATCATTATGTTAGAGAGAAGTTATTGAGCAAGGAGATTCAATTGGCATATGTATCTACAAATATGCAATGTGCAGATTTATTGACCAAAGCACTTGATGGTACTAAACTTTGCAGGCTCAAAACTATGATTGGATTGGAGGACATTCAAGAAGACTCATGAAGTGCAAGACAATATGTTTGGCTTGAGGGGGAGTTGTTGGTGCAATATCCAAGCCTTGACACTTGGCTAAGCTTGGAAGGAAAAATGTGCAACCACTTGATAAGCATGTGAACCATTGCTTGTAATGCTAGATCAATTACCACTTGTAAAAGGATAAATTCTTGAGAGAATCTTGTAAGTCCATACATCTTATGGAATTAGGAGAAGCATATTAGCTACGAGTTCAAAGAGATAATATTTCCTAGATCAAAGGAATACTTTTAGGTGGAGCCTAATTTGAATTCAAATTCAAATTTCAATGAAGAAATCCTTATAAAAAGAGCTTGTAAAAGTTGCGGGCGTGGCTTCCT